>OX030960.1:613396-620896 GCA_943735955.1 Piscicola geometra | reverse complement strand
ACATATAAAAAAGTAAGTTTTTGTTTTAATCATTAAAATACCGTAACGGTATTTAATTTTGATATGTAAATTGAAAAACTAATAATAAATTATCGCCGATATAATCGGATTTAAATGTGTTGCAATGCATGTTTACATTTTTTTCAAATTTGCTTGCTATCATGAAAGTTGATTTAGTCTATAATATAGACTCTATAAATATAAATAATTTATTACAGATATGTCAGACGATCTTATACAAGCTGCTATGAAGGAATGCGGTTTGGATTTCACAGATTTAGCTGAAAGTAAAGAAATGACACAATGCAGTGTCCTACATAAAAAAACGAAACCAAGTCAAGATTCCAATTTTCATATTGAAAATACCAATTCTAGCTTGCCACAAGTCCAAAGACTAGTTTCTCTAGCCAGATTAAAGCCCAAACAAGCTAGCACGCCTGTCCCAGTGATCTTCAAAAATAGTCAACCCATTAGTTCAAACATGAGTCATGTTTTACTACCACAAAAGTCAACCCAATCTGTTGTTAATGACCTTGAAAAACGAAATCAAACTTTTATTATTCACAAATCTGAACCACAATCTTTATCAAAAACGAATTTCAAAAGCATAAAGATCCTTAATATTCAAAGGCCAAACTCACCTGTGGTCATGAATCCTAGAATGCTGTCCACTGCTACTCCATCTAGGCATGCACAGGATAAGAAGTTTGTGAAAGTTATATTGAAAGCCGCTACACCTCAAGTGCCTTTGAACCACTCTTCAAAAGTTATTTTCACTAACGTCTCTAGTGCTCCTATCAAAATCCTACCAAACATAATCACACTCAGTAAAGAATCTTTAACACCCAAAAATGGTTCTCTTCCTTACAGCCAAGCCACCACAACCCAATCCCCTGTCATCATCCTCCCCAAGGCTCCACCACCAGTGATTCAACTGACGAGCAAACCTTCAGAAAACAATCTACAAAAGTTCTCTGTGAACCTTTCTAGGGCCTCTGCAAGCACCAACTGCAATAGTAATCCGACAACACTCACCCCAAAAAGCTCTTTCAGCATCTCTCTAGGCAATAAATCTCCATTGTCAACTCCTGCAAACACGCTGACACCCAGTGGAGTGCCGAATGCACTTCTCCCTCTGTGCACCAAGATCGCCAACACAACAAACACTGCTGCTTTCAACAGCAAACTCGAGACGGACTCGAACAACACTGAGCAAGTGACTGCAACAAGTGCATCTGCCAGTGCAAGGAAGGAAGATTTGATGAACAGATCGGTGAGCGAGGTGCCGTGCTGTGTGAATACTCATGTCAGAGGCACTATTCAACCATTATATATGGAATCTTGTTCATTTTCTGCTAATAAATGTACATGCAAAACTTCATCTCAAAGGTTGACTCGCCAGTAGTTAGGTTTCACATCGGTGGAATTGATGAAGATCTCGAAGACAACGACAACGACATCCAAGCACTCAACAACACCATTGTTGGCAACCACAACCCTGACGACACTCGAGAAAGAGATGCTCTGAAGAGGGGGAAGGAAGACGAGGGTGACGACAAGACAGAGAAGGCGGGCGAGGGGACATGCTCCTTCTTTGAGGCACTGCAGGAACTCAACGAGGCCAACAAGAAGGTGCAGTGTCTTCGCAATTCATTAAAGGATGCCTCGTCTTGCATATCTTTACAATGAATTCAATGTAATCACAAAATGTGTGTGTGTGTGTGTGTCTGTGTGTGTGTCTGTGTCTGTGTGTGTGTTGACATAGGTGCATGTGTTGATTAGGTGGAGGAGACTGAGGCGAAGATAAAGGAGGAGGAGGAGGAGGAGGAGCGAGTGAAGAGGCTTAAGCAGTTGTTGGGGCAAGAAGAACTCGAAAAGAGCTCCTCCAGCACCAGAACGCACAACAACCTCAACAATAACAACAATGATAACAACAACAACATCAACAACAATGATAGCATTGAACAAATAGTTGTTGACGATGATGAGGATGATGTAACCGGTGCTTACAACAACAACAACAACACACCTGAGAGCACAAACATCGTCGAGTTTGGTCGTCTCTTCAGCAAACGCTTCCTGCCACAAACCTGCAGCAGCAGCCAGTACAACAACGTGCTGTACAACAGCAACATCAGTGGGGGCGGCATCTCGCTGCTGAAGGGTGGTGGCCTCGCCTCGAACAGGAGCTTCTCGATCCTCCGACCAGGAGACAACGTCATCATGCGCCACAGCTTGCACCCCGTACGTGCCTCGAGCAAGACTCAACTAAATATTTTATTTTATTTTCAATTCTATTCTATAATTGCCTGTGTAACAAGCAGTTTAAGGCTTGATGAGTGTTCAATGGAGTTTCAAAAGACTGCACCGCATGACAGCTCTCCTTGAGCAAGGAGGGTCTCGAGGATGAGTTGGAGGAGGAGGAGATGGGACACGCAGAGACATTCGCTGCTTACATGCCCACCAAGTGTATGTGTGTGTGTGTGTGTGTGTGTGTGTGTGTGTGTGTGTGTGTGTGTGTGTGTGTGTGTGTGTGTGTGTGTGTGTGTGTGTGTATGTATGTGTGTGTGTGTGTGTGTGTGTGTGTGTGTGTGTGTGTGTGTGTGTGAGGGCGTGTGTGTGTGTGTGGTGTGTGTGTGTGTGTGTGTGTGTGGGTGTGGGTGAGAGGTTATCTAAATTTTTGTTACAACTAGCTAACTCCCAGTCTGCATTGACGACAGTGAAGATGGGCCTGGAGCACCCGGATGCAGTGGTGGAGTCTGCCAGTCTCTCGAGCGTCGAGGCTCCGGACATCGAGTACCAGCTCTCGATCCCCGCAGAGTGTGTGCTGCAGGGCCTGCTGAGTGCCGTGCAGTTGGAGACGATCACGTACGCCTGCCAGAAGCACCAGAACGAGCTGCCGAATGGAGACCGCGTGGGCTTCTTGATCGGCGATGGCGCTGGTGTGGGCAAGGGCAGGACCATTGCCGGCATCATCTATGAGAACTATCTGAAGGGCAAGCGGAGGTCCCTGTGGTTAGTTGGTGTGGCAAGTGGTCGAATGTTGTGGCTTTGTGGGGAATTTTGTGGCTCTGTGTGGCTTGTGGTGAATTGGTTTGGCTACATACGAATCGGACTGGGCCACAAGAGATTCTTCGCTCAACCGATCTGAAAATACCTATTTCAAGCCGCTTGCTGTTGCTCTATGGCTGCGAATCGTGGATCCTCACGACAGCATTATCGAGGAAATTAGACGTTTTTGCAAGGACTTGCTGTCGGACTACGCTTGGAATGCAGTAGTCCAGCGACCACATAACCAGACTAGCGGAGCCAACATTTGTTCTTCGGCTTGGCTCAGGCTCCCTATAGAGAAGGGGTCATACAGGAAAAACTTGCTTCTGGTGGCTTGGTGGTGGTGGGTGGGTGGTGCAAAAACTAGGATTTTTCTAAATTATCAAACTAGCTCGAGCCTTAAAAGCTCCAAAGCGACAACTAAAAAAATTAAATGTAAGTCAGTGCATGGCAACCTCAGGCTGAGTGTGTCGAGTGACTTGAGGGTGGATGCGGAGAGGGACCTGAGGGACATCGGAGCATGCCTCATCCCCGTCTACTCCCTTAACAAGGTTCCTTCTCTTCCAACAGGCCCCTTGTCTCGCTCAGATGATTATTTTGACTATTATTAAATAGCAAGCATCCATGGTCATCCATCATTCGTCACCCTTGCCATCATGGCACCTTTCACCACTCCCGAAACACCACCACTCCAACCACAACGACCTCAGTTCAAGTACACGAAGATCTCGTCGAAGGTGAACGGCAAGGTGAAGAAGGGAGTGATCTTCAGCACGTACTCTGCCCTCATCGGTGAGAGCAAGGCGAACAACAAGTACCGCACCCGCCTCAAGCAGCTCACGCACTGGCTCGGCAAGGAGTTCGATGGACTGGTATGTATGTGTTTATGTATGAATGAATGTATGTATGTGTGTCTCCACGTATGCATGTATGCATTGGAGGTCGGACCCGGACCAGTTTCCATTCCCGGTCGCGAATTTCTTTTCCCGTTTCGTTCCCTTCCCGATGCTCATCAGAATTTCGATTCCCGGTCCCGACACGTTCTCGAAAATTTTTGACCTGGACCTGACACATTCCCGAAATTAAAATTCTGTTCTTCCCATTTATTTTCGCTGCCGTGTTCACTGGTCCTAAACTTGCTAGTCTTAACATTTCTTTACATTTATTATTTGAAGGTTAGAGATTATTTCTTTTTTTTTTAAATAAACAAACACGATTTAAAATTCAAATATTCATTTAAGTGAAATTATTGAAGATAGTCAATGTTTTTAAGTAATTAAATCAAGTCTTTGGTCTGAAGTTAAACGACCACATGTGGAAAAATTCCGTTCACAGGGAATATAACTTGCAGGTATACTAAACAAGATTTTGGCTACTTCTTGTAGTATTGGAAAATTGCTCATTTTACTCCAATAAAATAAAACATCTTTATAATCTTCACTTTTGGTGGGACGTAATTGTGAATATTTGTACAATTCATTCTTTTTTGAACTTTTTTCCTGGTTCATTATTATTAATTCCTTAATAATGTTAGAAATATGTTTTTTTTACAACATCCTTATTCCCCACAACTGCAAAAATAACTTTTATTATAACTTTTACGTTATAAAGACAACCATAATAAGCCCAAATAACAATCATTTTTAAAAATAAAAAAGAAATCTCATTTTTTGATAAACCAAACTTTTTAAATATATAATTGATTTAATTAAAAAAATATATTATTAATTTTTTGAATGCCAATAATTTTTATTCCCGTTTTTATCTTTTCCTGATCTTAATGTTGATTTCCGTCCCGAAAACTTATTCCCAGTTTCCGACTTTTTCCGTCCTGACTTTAATTTCAAACCCGTTCCCTCTAGGATGCATGTATGCATAGGGAGAGGTTGCACAAGATGGAACGATTTTTACATGTGGCTTCATTGCATAACCAATAACGTAACTTACCCAGCCGTTATATTGATTCCTTCTCTAACTATATTAACTTCAAGATAAGAAGAAAAATAAAGAAATATGAGTTTATTAACCTCAAACATGAACACTCAAAAAGCCCATCTTGAGCAACTGGGCTCCCAAGATGGAATGCTTAGTTACCTAAGATGAAATCATATTGTATGTCATAAAAATAGTAATTTGAATGTGTTACTTATCATCAGACTATTTTATTTATCTAAAGAAATACTTTTTTCCGCTCACTCAATAATAATAATTCCAAAAAATCTTTATTTCTTCTGGAACATTTAGTCTTTCAGTTCCTTCTCAAAAGCGTCATCAAATGTCTTTTAAAAACGCTCTAAAAATTTTTAGAATTTTATTTTTAATGTAAACTCTTTGGAATAAAATAATTTGAACCCTCTTTACCCAGAGAAATTTCTATATTTCGCACTTCACTTTTAGCTTCAACCATTTCCCGTGCAACCCTCTAGTCTACAGTCCATAGAGACTAATGAGATGAAAGTTTGCATCTATTCAAATTTGAGTTTAGCCATAAATAGAACATACTTGTGTCAAAGCTAATGAATACTAACAGTTTTTTCATTTAATAAAAATGTAAATTGGTTTGTGTTAATTTTCAATAGTCTATTCAGAATATAAACTTTATATAGTCTATAATACTGTTTATAGTCTATATAGATTTATCATCCCCCGAGATGGACGAATGCCAGAAACAGATTTATCAATGTCTAAAATCTCTTTCATCTTAGGCAACTATTCATGTTTCATCTTAAGCAACTATGACCATGCTACAAATCCATGGTAACAACAGGCTAATCACTCAATTATTAATTATACTACTTGCACATAATGAAACTGTAGTGCATCATCTAATTAATGATAATAAAATAACAATTGTATTTCTCCGGATGTTGAGGAAAAATCAACAAACATTCTCTTAACTTTCTATCTATTCTCCTAAAAATCAGTTTTTCAATTATTATAATTGAACGAGGCAACTTTCAGAAACGAAACCAACATACAAATGTGCTTAGAAGACGGATGCATGAATAGAAAAATAATTGTGTCAAAGCTAATGAATACTAACAGTTTTTTATTCAATAAAAAATTATATTATTGGTTTGTGTTAATTTCAATACTCTATTTTGAATATATACTTTATAGTCTATTATACTTTATAGTCTATTATACTTTATAGTCTATTATACTTTATAGTCTATTATACTTTATAGTCTATTATACTTTATAGTCTATTATACTTTATAGTCTATTATACTGTGTATAGTCTATAGATTTATCACCTCTTCCACCTCTACCACCACCACTTTCACCTCCACCACCACCTCTCCCACCACCACCACTTTCACCTCCACCACCACCTCTCCCACCTCTACCACCACCACTTTCATCTCCACCACCACCTCTTCCACCTCCCCCACCACCTGCACCACCACTTCCACCTCTCCCACCTCTTCCACCACCACCTGCACCACCACCTTTTCCACCACCATCTCTCCCACCTCCAGATCATCTTCGACGAGTGCCACAGGGCGAAGAACCTCTTTCCGAACGCCTCCTCGAAGCCCACCAAGACGGGCAAGACTGTCGTCGAGCTGCAGAGGAGACTGCCCAAGTCACGTGTCGTCTATGCCAGTGCCACAGGTGTGTGTGTGTCTGTGTGCTTTTTAAATTGTGTTTGTGTTTGTGTGTTTTGATTTGATTTGGTGCTGGCATTTGGAATAAGGTTTTATTAATTCAAACATGCAATTGCTTTGTCGTTCACCTGCTTGTCTCCTCGTCCATTGCCATCAACTACAACATCATCACCGCCACTACTGCCTCCAATATGGTCATCATGATCTTCATCTCATCACCACCAATATCATTATCATCACTTTCACCAGCACCAATATCATTATCATCACTTTCACCAGCACCAATATCATTATCATCATCATTATTTCACCAACACCATTTTCATCATCACACATCCATCACCCCACTATTAACATGATAACATCCACCAACACTACAACCACCACATCTATCAACACCACCACTACCACCACCACACCACCACACCATCACACCACCACCACCACCACACCACCACACCATCACACCACTACCACCACCACACCACACCACCACACCACCACCACCACCACACTACCACACCATCACACCACCACCACACCAGCATCACCACCACCACCACCACACCACACCATCACACCACCACCACCACCACACCACCACCACACCATCACACCACCACCACCACCACACCACCACCACACCATCACACCACCACCACCACCACACCATCACACCACCACCACACCATCACACCACCACACCACCACCACCACCACACCATCACACCACCACCACCACCACACCATCACACCACAACAACGACGACGACGACGACGACGACAGGAGCGTCGGAGCCTCGGAACATGGCGTACATGGTGCGTCTGGGTCTGTGGG
>OX030960.1:530896-608396 GCA_943735955.1 Piscicola geometra | reverse complement strand
CGGAGGTGTGTGAATGTGCTGAGGTGTGGTGGTGTACTGAGGTGTACTGAGGTGTGGAGGTGTACTGAGGTGTGGAGGTGTACTGAGGTGTGGAGGTGTACTGAGGTGTGTGAATGTGCTGAGGTGTGGAGGTGTACTGAGGTGTGGAGGAGTACGGAGGTATGGAGGTGTACTGAAGTGTGGAGGTGTACTGAGGTGTGCTGGTGTACTGAGGTGTGGAGGTGTACTGAGGTGTGGAGGTGTACTGAGGTGCGGTGGTGTACTGAGGTGTGGAGGTGTACTGAAGTGTGGAGGTGTACGGAGGTGTGCTGGTGTACTGAGGTGTGGAGGTGTACTGAGGTGTGCTGGTGTACTGAGTTGTGGTGGTGTACTGAGGTGTGGAGGTGTACGGAGGTGTGCTGGTGTACTGAGGTGTGGAGGTGTACTGAGGTGTGCTGGTGTACTGAGTTGTGGTGGTGTACTGAGGTGTACTGAGGTGTGGTGGTGTACTGAGGTGTGGAGGTGTACTGAGGTGTGCTGGTGTACTGAGGTGTGGAGGTGTACTGAGGTGTGCTGGTGTACTGAGGTGTGGAGGTGTACTGAGGTGTGATGGTGTACTGAGGTGTGGAGGTGTACTGAGGTGTGGTTGTGTACTGAGGTGTAGAGGTGTACTGAGGTGTGGTGGTGTACTGAGGTGTAGAGGTGTACTGAGGTGTGGAGGTGTACTGAGGTGTGGAGGTGTACTGAGGTGTGGAGGTGTACTGAGGTGTGGAGGTGTACTGAGGTGTGGAGGTGTACTGAGGTGCGGTGGTGTACTGAGGGGTGGAGGTGTACTGAAGTGTGGAGGTGTATTGAGGTGTGGAGGTGTACTGAGATGTGGAGGTGTACTGAGGTGTGGAGGTGTACTGAGGTGTGCTGGTGTACTGAGGTGTGGAGGTGTACTGAGGTGTGGAGGTGTACTGAGGTGTGGAGGTGTACTGAGGTGTGCTGGTGTACTGAGGTGTGGAGGTGTACTGAGGTGTGGTTGTGTACTGAGGTGTAGAGGTGTACTGAGGTGTGGTGGTGTACTGAGGTGTGGAGGTGTACTGAGGTGTGGAGGTGTACTGAGGTGTGGAGGTGTACTGAGGTGTGGAGGTGTACTGAGGTGTGGAGGTGTACTGAGGTGCGGTGGTGTACTGAGGGGTGGAGGTGTACTGAGGTGTGGAGGTGTACTGAGGTGTGGAGGTGTACTGAGGTGTGGAGGTGTACTGAGGTGTGCTGGTGTACTGAGGTGTGGAGGTGTACTGAGGTGTGGAGGTGTACTGAGGTGTGGAGGTGTACTGAGGTGTGGAGGTGTACTGAAGTGTGGAGGTGTACTGAGGTGTGGAGGTGTACTGAGGTGTGGTGAGGTGTGGAGGTGTACTGAGGTGTGCTGGTGTACTGAGGAGTGGTGGTGTACTGAGGTGTGCTGGTGTACTGAGGTGTAGAGGTGTACTGGGGTGTGGAGGTGTACTGAGGTGTGGAGGTGTACTGAGGTGTGGAGGTGTACTGAGGTGTGCTGGTGTACTGAGGTGTGGAGGTGTACTGAGGTGTGGTGAGGTGTGGAGGTGTACTGAGGTGTACTGAGGTGTGGAGGTGTACTGAGGTGTACTGAGGTGTGGTGGTGTACTGAGGTGTAGAGGTGTACTGAGGTGTGGAGGTGTACTGAGGTGTAGAGGTGTACTGAGGTGTGGAGGTGTACTGAGGTGCGGTGATGTACTGAGGTGTGTGAATCTACTGGTGTTTCATCACCATGGTGAGCTCCAAAGTCGTATGACATGCTACACAGGCTCGATGGCTCCGTCGACCAACAACAGCAGCAAGTCGTTCACAACGAAGAGCAGCGAGGACGGTGGTGTGGAGGCGGTGCAGGCGATGAAGAGGGACTTGCTGCACAAGATCGACAAGCTTGGTCAGATCCTGCCGCCCAACACACTCGACCAGCTCATCGACCTGTTCGAGGGACCTTCCAAAGTGGCTGAGGTGAGGCTTCTGTCGCTCTGTTGTTGCTTCAGTGCTGCTTCTGTCGCTCTGGGGTGGCAGGGATGATACAATTTGAGCCATGTTTAGTGCTTTCCATCCCTTAAACATCTCACACCTCCTCGACAGATGACCGGGAGGAAGGGCAGGGTGGTGTGTGGTCAAGACGGCTCGATCCGCTACGAGAAGAGGAGTGTCGATGACGTCTCGCTCGAGATGCTCAACCTCACCGAGAAGCAGCGCTTCATGGACGGCGAAAAGGTGCCGTTCTTTCGCTGAAGATTATTAGCTTTCCAAACCTTCAGCCCCAGTCGGCGTTTAGTCTTCAGGTCATGTTCAATCCCATTCCTAACTCCCAAGCCTCACCTCAGCAAGCTCCTCAACCCTCCTCCAGAACATCGCCATCATCTCGGAGGCAGCCAGCTCCGGCATTTCGTTGCAGGCAGACCGTAGGGCGATCAACCAGCGCAGACGTGTGCATATCACCCTCGAGCTGCCCTGGTCTGCTGACCGAGCCATCCAGCAGTTTGGTCCGTCATTGTGCTTTTAACATTTCATTCTGTTGTTCAATTCTTCTATCCTAATCACCATCCTTGCCACACCGACCTTCCAACCACTATTTCTTCCACACCGTTATCTGCACACCACCATCTCTTCCACTCAATTACTTCCACAACACCATCTCTTCCACTCAATTACTTCCACAACACCATCTCTTCCACTCAATTACTTCCACAACACCATCTCTTCCACTCTATTACTTCCACAACACCATCTCTTCCACTCTATTACTTCCACACTACGCAACACTGCTCCGAAGACTGCACATCTCCTTTGGTTTCTCTGACTCTGCGTTAAAATGGTTTAAAGACTACTTAAATGACAGATGTTTTGACATCCGCTGTAAAGGACAAAAAAGATGGGTTGATAGGATTTATTGATCTATAAATAGAACTACATCCAATCAGAACTATGTAGGTTAGCTATAAATAAATAAAATAAAAGTAAATATGAATTTTATTGATTTTATAAATTAATTAACTAAAATATTTTTTTTACAATTATTTTAATTATTCATTAATGTATTATATTATTTGTTATTTATTTATAAAGACCTGCGTAGTTATAACTCCCTAAACTAAACTTTTTATTTTGAAGTTGAGAAAGGCCCTACAGCTTTAAGAAAAAGTTTTTTTATTTGCAAACTAATTTTAAATTGGCTATAGATTCTACACATAATTTTGAAAAGCATGGAAGCCCCAACAGTAGAATCAGTGACAGATGAGAGAGAAAATCAGACTGGGTCAAGTAGGGAAAGAAATTAATTTAATTGCAAAAAAGTTATAGGCTATAACTTTTAGTTCAGTTCAATAGGAAATGAGGGTATCACTAGAGTCTAGTAACTTGACTAACATGACATCTTTTCAGTTGACTAATAATGTAGAAGCCCCAAAAGTTGAATGAAGTAATGCTGATTCATGTGAGTTGAAGCGAACATTTATAGTGGTTTTTTATATGTTACATGTTAAATAAATTTGCTACCTCACTCATGAAACAGAAATATAAGCCAGTCCATAGATAAAAAATTATGCAATTAATTGGAAAAAACTTGGAGTTAAAAGTCTAAAAGGTTCAGGCCTAAATAAGATGACCCACACCATTCAACAGGCCAGAGAAAGAATTTTAGTTGCTGTGAACCAACTCATTGTAGATTTTAAATGATTTTTTTATTCATGTAAATGAATAAATGTTTAAATAAATAAATAAATATAAAACGAGTCTTTTTCCACGTTAAAATTTATTAACAGAACACAATCTTTAGCCTTCTAACCGTCCTAAAACTTTTAGGCTAAAAGCAATTTAAAAAAATTAAAATAATTTTTTTTTTTGCAAAAATTAAAGATCGCGTAACAGTTATTGTTTAAATCATAAATTTATTTTACAGCTATCGCTGTTAGAAAGTCTAAAACAATTTCATTGTTTACACCCTACATTTTCTCTAATGCCTATTTCTTCTTAAACCTATCAATTTGATGCATGCATCCGAGATTGGGGAGAGTAAGACAAGATGCCATCCATCCACAGCATCCCTCCACAACACCATCCTTCCACACCCACCACCTCCGCACCATCCCCTCTTCCTCCACAACACCACCTCCACACTGTCCCTCCCTCCTCCACAACACCACCTCCACAACACCACCTCCACACTGTCCCCTTCTCCTCCACAACACCACCTCCACACTGTCCCCTCCTTCTCCACAACACCACCTCCACAACACCACCTCTTCCTCCACAACACCACCTCCACACTGTCCCTTCCTCCTCCACAACACCACCTCCACAACACCACCTCCACACTGTCCCCTCTTCCTCCACAACACCACCTCCACAACACCACCTCCACAACACCACCTCCACACTGTCCCCTCCTCCTCCACAACACCACCTCCACAACACCACCTCCACAACACCACCTCCACAACACCACCTCCACAACACCACCTCCACAACACCACCTCCACAACACCACCTCCACAACACCACCTCCACAACACCACCTCCACAACACCACCTCCACAACACCACCTCCACAACACCACCTCCACAACACCACCTCCACAACACCACCTCCCTCTCAGGCAGGACACACCGCTCGAACCAGGTGAGTGCTCCAGAGTACATCTTCCTCATCTCGGACTTGGCAGGCGAGAGGAGGTTCGCTTCCACCGTCTCCAAACGACTCGAGAGCTTGGTGCGCGCCCTTACATAACTAACTCTTTAGAGCTGCTTCGTGGTGCCTTGACCACCACCTCAACACCACCATCTCAACACCACCACCTCAACACCACCACCTCAACACCACCACCTCAACACCACCACCTCAACACCACCATCTCAACACCACTATCTCAACACCACCATCTCAACACCACCACCTCAACACCACCACCTCAACAACAACACCACCATCTCAACACCACCATCTCAACACCACCATCTCAACACCACCATCTCAACACCACCATCTCAACACCACCATCTCAACAACAACACCATCTCAACACAGGGAGCACTTACTCATGGAGATCGTAGAGCTGCAGAAGCCAGAGATCTCAGCCAGTTCAACATCGATAACAAGGTGCTACTAATACTACTACTACTACTACTACTACTACTACTACGACTACTACTACTACTACTACTACTACTACTACTACTACTACCACTACTTCTACTACTACTTCTACTACTACTACTACTACTACTAATACTACTACTACTACTACTACTACTACTACTACTACTACTACTACTACTACTACTACTACTACTACTACCACTACTTCTACTACTACCACTACTACTACTACTACCACCACCACCATCATGACAGTTCGGACAGGCGGCTCTGGAGTCGGTGATGAAGTCGGTGTTGGGCGACAAGCCTCTGGTGCCTCCCCCCTCGAAGGACCCCCAGCAGTTCTTCCAAGGTGCCTCTTCCTGCAGCCTCTGTCGCATTGCATGCATCTCTCCTTCCACCCTCGTCTCACTGCAGGTGTGCGGCAAGCGCTGGTGGGCGTTGGCATGCTGAGCCAGAACACATGTGCCGCCTACACCCTCGATAAAGGTGCCACCATCTTCAATACTACTATCATCACCATCACTAATACCACCATCTTCAATACCACTATCATCACCATCACTAGTACCACCATAACCACTTCCATCATAAGTCTCACGAACACTCTACCAACACTCACTACCGCCATCATCATCACCGCCATCATCATCATCACCGCCATCCTACCAGCACTCTCACATCATCATCCTCACCATCATCATCCTCACCACCATCATTCTCACCACCATCATCATCACCACCATCATCCTCATCATCATCCTCACCACCATCATTCTCACCACCATCATCATCACCACTATCATCCTCATCATCATCATCACCACCATCATCATCACCATCATCCTCACCACCATCATCTTCATCATCATCCTCACCACCATCATCCTCATCATCATCACCACTCTCACTACCATCATCATCATCATCACCATCACCATCCTCATCATCATCACTACCACCATCATCACCATCACCATCATCACTACCACCATCACCAACACAACGACGACAGAGTCGTACAACATCAGCAAGTTCCTGAACCGCATCCTGGGCATGGAGGTGAGCACGCAGAACAACCTCTTCAACTACTTCTCCGCCATCCTCAAGCACGTGATGCTCGAGGCGAAGAAGAACGGAAAGTGGGACATGGGCATCCTAGGTGCGCTCCATTCTTGTGCTGTTGATGTTGTTGTTGCCGTTGATGTTGTTGTTGTTGATGTTGTTGTTGCCGTTGATGTTGTTGATGTTGTTTTTGTTGTTGTCCTTGTGTTTCTGTACTTGCGCAGTCTGGCGAGGGTTGTCTCGACCAGCTGCGCCACCTCTCAGTCTCTTGGGTGGCTTCATGGTGCGGTCTTGCCCCACTTCTGCTTCTTTGCTCGCTTGCAAAATGCAGTTCAGCCACAAACAAAATTTAGTTGGAATACTCTGCCAACTGAAATTGTGCTTGTGGGAGAACTTTATGAACAAACTTATGCTCAATATGGTTCGTATATGCATGTGTACCGCTGGTTCATTGCACTAGTAGTTAATAGAGATTGGAGGCGTCTGAGAGCAAAGAAGAGCGCTGATTCAACCACGCAGACCTGGGCTCCCTGGGCGAGAAGGTGATGAAGCTCTCCTCGCAGGACTTTTACGGCTTCTTCTCGGGCTCGAAGACGAAGATCACGCTGAACAAGGTGAGTGTCGAACGAGGTCTGAGCTGGCAGGATGCGCAGAAGATCCAGTCGAGTCTGCATGCCGAGCAGGAAGGATTCTACGTCTCCAAGCAGGTGCTCGTGTGTGGGGAGGAGGTGAAAGTGGCTGTGGTGGGGGAGGAGGTGAAAGTGGCTGTGGTGGGGAGGAGGTGAAAGTGGCTGTGGTGGGGAGGAGGTGAAAGTGGCTGTGGTGGGGAGGAGGTGAAAGTGGCTGTGGTGGGGAGGAGGTGAAAGTGGCTGTGGTGGGGAGGAGGTGAAAGTGGCTGTGGTGGGGAGGAGGTGAAAGTGGCTGTGGTGGGGAGGAGGTGAAAGTGGCTGTGGTGGGGGAGGAGGTGAAATATAACAACTAAAACACCAACACCATCATCAACAACACCATCATCAACAACACCATCATCAACAACACCATCATCAACAACACCATCATCAACAACACCATCATCAACAACACCACCAACAACACCACCAACAACACCACCATCAATTACAACTCCACCACGGCACAGACGTACGTTCGGAACCGCAAGATGTACATTCTGGCGCAGGCGACTCGCAAGCACAAGGAGACCTTCTACAAGGTCTTCCGAGCCAACACTGGTCAGTGCTCGTCGTGCCTGCAAGCATGCCTCAAACACTCAACAAAAGCATGCCGCCATCTCCACTCCGGTTGTCAGGCAGCATGCACTTTAGACAGGAGTTCCACTCAAAGCCGCCAAAACCACTACTACAACAACCACACTTATCACCACCACAACCACCACTACACTCACCATCACCACTAAAGCTGCCATCATCACTACAAACACTACCATCACAACCACTAGAATCACTACAACCACCACCATCAACACACACCATTGCTAACACCACTACTAGCACCACAACTACAACCACCACAACTACCATGACGACAGGCCTGCAGACGAAGTTGTGGAGTGTGGAGGAGTTGCGACAGAAGTACACTCGCGTGGACGACGAGGAGGAGGTGAGGCAGGCGTGGCAGGAGCAGTTCGCCCTCTCGGAACACCACTGCCTCCACGTCTACCAGTCAGTCGTCGTCGTTGTCGTTGTTGCAGTGGTGGTGGTGGTGGTGGTGGTGGCATGGCGATGGTGCTTGTGATTGGGGTAGTAGTGGTGGTGGTGATGTTGATAGTTGTTGTGGTAGTTGTAGTGGTATTTTGGTGGTTTTTATGGTTGTGGTGGCATGTTGTTTGTGGTTGTATAGTGTTGGTGGTGGGGTGGTGGTAAGTTTGTGACTTTAGTTGTGATTGAGGTAGGGTAGTGATGGTGGGGGTAGTGGTAATAGTTGTAGTGGGAGTGGTAGTGGAGACATAGTGGTGCACTTGATGCTTCTTTGTTTTCCAATACGCCATCATGTTCTTGAGCATCTCTTCCAACGCTGCAAACTCCACCAACTCCAAGGTACGCCAAGTGCCACAACGCCACCGCTTGCGAGATCGGCAGGCGCTGTCGCATCTACCACATCCTCAGTGGCTCGGTGCTCAGCTTCTGGAGCAGTGTCGAACGCGTCCTGTCGGCCTCGTCAGGCCAGAGCTCCAAGATGCAGATCGTCAGAGCGCGCATGAAGGATGAGAAGAGGATTGTGGGTGAGTTCGAGGTGGTGTGGTGAGGTGTGGTGTGGTGAGGTGTGGTGGTGTAGTGGTGCTGGTTTGGTGAAGTGTGGTGTGGTGTGGTGTGGTGAGGTGTGGTGGTGTGGTGTGGTGGTGAGGTGGTGCTGGGGTGGTATGGTGAGGTGGTGGTGGTGTCGTGTCGTGTCGTGGTGAGGGTGTGGTGGTGGTGGTGGTGGTGAGGTTACAATGTAACCTGGTTACATACAATACAGATATTCAGATGCTGACTTCCGCACATCTTTGAGTTTTACCTGGAATATGATGAGCTTGAATTTTCAAGTAAAAATTAATGAGGAATTCACTAGAATGGCTGGGAATTTAGAAAAAGCAGTTGTCGTAAAAGACAGTGTATAAGGCGCACTTGCTTTCCAATGCTGTAAATCAAAGAAAGATATAAAAGAGGAAAATTAGTTAGCCAGATGGGATGTATGCACCACTTTAATCTTGTGAAAGTCGTGTCTTGAGAGTAAAATAAGAAACAAAGAGTGCACCCTGTACACGGTGTCTCACGGTGTTCTATCCTCAAGCCTATGCACAAAGGGTGCGCTAGGTGATGTGCACGTACATTAGAGTGCCCAGAACTTTCATTGTTTACTTTATCCATAGCATCTCAAAATGGGCCGTTTGCTAACAATGTTAACTGTAAAAGACGGGTCTTCGTCTCAAGTGACTCCTCGATGAAGTCAAATTTCCTGTTCAACACACATTTTTCGAATGTCAGCCATTTTTGTCAATGACAGCGTTGAGGATGTTTGGCTTTTCTCTTTAATACTTTCACTTTTATATGTTGTTTAAAACACAAATATCATAATTTGTTTTTACCAAAATACCAAAAAACCACCGTTACTTCTTTTTGGAACTGCTCCACACCAAGAAACTGAAACGATCTTCATGAAAATGTTCCAGTCGTTCTTTGAATATATTTCTCTGATAAAAAAATATAAGAAGTATGGTATATCTTTTGTTTTATATTAATTTAAAATTTAAAAACTTAACTCAAAAACTGCATTGAAAGCCTTCGGGTGGACGTTGAAGATTTGAAACTTGGCAACTTCAAAGCTCTTGGAAGTGCTCGTGACATTAGAGAAAACGGTGTGAGGAGTGCATTTGGTCCAAAGACGCCATTTAATAGTATTGCTGCTCTATTTGACAGCAAATACTTGCAAGTAATGAAGATGGTGTGTTGAGCGTATTTCAATTGTTGTGTCTTGCAAATTCATAGAAAAGCTTCTAGCCATTCCAAAACGATCCGAATCTGGTACTGGAGTTCTGATGGAAGAAAAGGTTACAAAGTTTTAAACAAGGGGGAAGAGTCCCTGAATAGCTAGCTGGCTTGTGTTTTGACACTAAAAGTTCATGAACAAGAGTTCAAAGCTTTCTGCAAGATCACTGGACTGTCGGTGACCAAAGTAATTATAAAAAGACTAAAGAGAGAAAATAAATGTGGCACAAGAATAGACATGATGATATGATTTCATTTAGGCATGATCAACTCAGTCGGAGTAACCAGCCACGACAGGACTATTCTTATGCTCAGTCTCATAGCTTTTGGCAGTTCTTTCTATATGTTGAAACTGTCACTTTCAGAAGCGTATCACCGCGCAAGATGGAAGGCAAAAGGACTCTACTGCTTGAGGATGCTTCTTTTCAGAGGAGAGTTCAAAATGAACGTGAAAGAAATTCAAGCCATCAAAAGAATTTGTCTTTTAACCACCACACTGCATATCAAGGCTTGATTCTCTGCTTACAACTCCTTTGATGCTCCTCACAATGATCTGTGCTTGCTGAAAGAATTGAGGAATTCCATTGTATTGATAGCCACCTTTCAGAAGTGGCGGTTAAAAAATAAAAATTCATCTTTGGTATTTAAGTGAAGATGTGTCAAGGTTATGAATTTTTTGGACAAGGTGGAGGCTAAAGAGAGAAATCATCACTGAAGACAGATTCCACACACATAAAATTCATTGACATTTATACAAATATGATAGTGTTTAGCTTACTAAAGTTGCTTTGTGTTTTTTGTGTACTAAAACACTTAATATAACATTTATATTTTATTTTTGTATAGCTTCATGTTTCGTATTCAGAAGATATTTTAAAAGATGTTTCTAATGAATGGTTTCATGAGATATTTTAGAGAAAAAATTTTTTTTTATACTTTAAAGTTCTTGAGTGGTCCCTAAATATTGCTTGAGAGGCCAGAGATTTGAGTGAGTTGTTCACAACACTAAATGACACTATGCAAACTTATCAAATACAAATTTACTATGATATTTTCAAACACTTTAATTAACATACATTTTCAGCCGCAGAATTATTTTCTATATTTTAAATTAGCTGAATGTTCAGCCGCCGAAGATTTCATTTTATGACAAACAATCAACATGACCACAGGCATCCTCATCAGTTCGAACGCCATCAAGCCTCTGATTCAGCTCCTGAAGACAGGTCATCTGGACGACAGCCTAGCCACTCCCAACCACTCTCCACAACAACACTTGCCACAACACCCTCTCTACTCCGCACAACAACACTTGCAACATAACCCTTTCTACTCTCCACAACAGCAACCACACGAAAAAAGTTACTTTCAAATGTCACAACAAAACATCATTCGCCAACAAAAAGGCATCTCTCCTCTTTTCCAGCAGCAGTCTCAACTGGAGCAGGAGGCACACTTCAAACAACAAGTCCAACGACAGAACTCTAAACCGATTTTCATAAATTCTAGCCATCATTCTTCTCTTCAACAAGCTAAAATAAACTCTCAACAACAACTACAACACCAACTGCAACAACAGCAACAGCAACGATTGCGACTGCATGATTCGCCTGGCGTCCCTTCCAAACCACGCTTTGTGTATTCTTTATCTTCTTCGTCTTTGCAACAACTCAAAGACTCTCACCAACATCCCCTCGTCCTGAATAACAACTTCAGCAACAACAACAACATCACAAACAGCAACAACAAAAGCTTTGTTATCAAGCCCTCATCCACGCCCACGAACAGAACACCAACCTTTACCTTCGTCACAGCGCTCTCTTCAAACAAGCCCTCCTAGCCTTTGTCAGCACTCCACCTCACCTTGCACATGCCTACGTCTTATACTATTTCTCAAATTAAACCAACACTTAGCTCTGTCTTTATATTTACTGAATTATAAATTATTATTGCAACCAAATCATTTTTAAAGATCTTTTTTTAATTTCCATTTTTGTTGGAAGAGGCTTATTTACTGCCGGCAAATAGTTAAACGAAACAAATGGTATTCTTGTCTTGTGCCTCAACTAATAGAAAATTTAAAAATACTTTTCTAATTTCAAACTAAAAGTTTAAAATAAAGTTTGAAGAAGCATTTGGTGGCTTTGGTTTCAGCTTAGGACATCAACCTCACACGAGCGTTCGAATTCCGCACATCTTTAAGTTAAGTTAAAGAACATTCAATTGAAGTAGGCATTAGAAAGAGAATAATTGGAATTGGCACGTAAATGCTGTGTTTGCATTGGAGGTCTGTGATGAGATAAAAGACCACAGATAAGCTGTATAAACAAAAATGTGTAGAGGGTGGGTCTTTAGTAGTATGCATGTGAAAAATGCCTTACTCCATGGTACTCATACAGCATCCGCGACTACAGGCTCTCAAGCTGTATTAAAGTTGCTGATGTAGAGGATGCAACTCGAGTGGATGTGTGCGTGAGTGAGTGCCTGTGTGCGTGAAAGATGCGATTGATGCTTTAAAGTTTGCTAGTGGAGTAATAGTCCACGTTTGTTGCTGTGGTAGTGGTGGGGCATATTGTGCTTTTGTTAGAGCTTTCTTCATTTGAGCATTCTTTATTTGAGCGTACACCTCGCTAGGATTTACTGGAGTTTGGGTACAGGAGTTGTAGACAAGAGGATCATGGAAGTATCCATCGTTCTGCTGTTGACTCTGCTCTTCTCTCTGACAGGTACTTGATCGTTTAGATAATTGAGTAAATAATTATTAAACAATAGTTTTTAAAATCTGTAAATAATTTTCTCGCATGGCATACCCATTCCGCTTCCACAAACTCTTGCAACCTCCCTGCTTGAGTGCATCGTTGCAGCCTTCCAACTTGCAACTCAATCTGTGGCGAAGTTACTGCACGCTGTCTTCAAATGTCCCATTAGTTGTGGGTCATTCTGCTCACCACTGAAGTACACCACACTACCTACCAGTTTAACTACCAGTAACAACGCCACAAACAGCTACACCCCCTCCAACAACACATTCACACCCCCTCCAACAACACATTCACACCCCCTCCAACAACACATTCACACCACCACATGCAAACCTTCCGCATCAGATGCAAGAGGCTTCCGCAGGGTGATGATGAGTCGCTCTGAAGAAGAGATTTGCGCCCAGGGCAGCTGTTTCCCCGCCTCTGGTGACCTGATGATCGCCAGACAGAGCCGTCTGAGCGCCACTTCGACGTGCGGTCTGACTGAACCAGAGCCCTACTGCATCATCAGCCACCTGATGGACAACAAGAACAAGTGCTTCGTGTGCGACTCCAGACAACCGTACGACTTCATCACTGACCGCATCATCCCCAAGAACCACCGTGTGAGTTCCACTTAGCTGTATATTTCAGTTTGTGGTAAGCACTTCAGACTGCAATAGAAAGATTTTTTTTGCTTGTACTGAAAGAAACAAAAGAAGTTTTTTTAACCGCAAAAATAGTCTAAAACGTGAGGCTCCGTAGACATAAAAAAGCAAGAGATAAGAACATTTGTTGTCGGAGCCTTCTCTAAACTCCTTTTCAATACTTTCTTCTGCTCAATAAGTTTACTAAAAGTATTGGTCGAGCGTATTATTTTGTCTTCTTCCACATCATTCCACAACGTGTAATCGTGTAATCGTGTACAAATTAACTTCCTTTGATCGTCATGTTTCATCACACCGGCTGCACTCTTAATCGAGACGTCTGCTTTCTTTTTCAAAATTTAAATTTTTTTTGTGTGTGTGAATTAAGTTATCATGGGACTTTATGCACTTTTAGAAATTCTCTCTTCAGTATTAAATGTTTAATGTCATTTCCTAAAAATGAGAATAAAAAATAAGAGTTAAAATTTTGAAATACATATCTTTAAATAAAAAGTTTTCAAAGAATTTTAAAGCCTGCACAATAACTAAGCATGCTTTCTACTATAATACAAATATTATAGTGATAGAGAGCACAACCTTGGACAGAACCTCAAAATATAGAAGTAAAACAGAGGCTTATGCAAGAACATCATGTTCGAGCTGCATGCTGATGACTCATCCTCCATCCTTGCCTCTATCCTCTTCCATCCTTGCCTCTATCCTCTTCCATCCTTGCCTCTATCCTCTTCCATCCTCTTCCATCCTTGCCTCTATCCTCTTTCATCCTCTTCCATCCTTGCCTCTATCCTCTTCTATTCTCCTCTCTTCTTTCTCAAGCACCAAGGTTTATTTATTTAAAGAGTTTTCAAAACGTATTCATATAAATGGTTCTAGGATAAAAAGTCTTCAGGATAAAAAGTCTTCAGGATAAAAAGTCTTCAGGATAAAAAGTCTTCAGGATAAAAAGTCTTCAGGATAAAAAGTCTTCAGGATAAAAAGTCTTTGGATGAAAAGTCTTCAGATAAAAAGTCTTCTTTTAAAAAGTCTTCAGATAAAAAGTCTTCTTTTAAAAAGTCTTTGGATAAAAAGTTTTCAGGAAAAAAATCTTCAAAAAATTAATTTCAATTACGTGATTAATACGTGATCCTTAAAACTTAAAGAATAAAATTTAATACTTTTATCTAATGTTTGCTCTATTTTTTTTTCAATCTGGAAATAGCATTTGAATAAATTTTACTTTGTTGTTGATTCCCCACTTTAATCATTAGGTTTTCTGCTGGTTCTCGATCGTGATTATTTTTTCTTAAAAATTAATGTTTTGAAGATTTTTATCCTGAAGACTTTTTGTCCTGAAGACTTTATCCTGAAGACTTTTTTTCCGAAGACTTTTTATCTTGAAGACTTTTTTATCTTGAAGACTTTTTATCCTGAAGACTTTTTGTCCTGAAGACTTTATCCTGAAGACTTTTTTTCCGAAGACTTTTTATCTTGAAGACTTTTTTATCTTGAAGACTTTTTATCCTGAAGACTTTTTATCCGAAGACTTTTTATCCGTTTACCCATATAAATATAGTCAAGTTTTATGCTAGCACAATTGAATGTGTGAATACATCCTTCCCAAAATTAGCAGATCATTGATGGATCTGAAAACAAGTTTGAACAAATCTCTTTGCTGAAACCTTCATCGATTGATAATTTAAACTCCGATGAAGAAACCGCGAAAACTGAGGCAAATGACGTCAGCATCGAGAAAACACTTTTCGAGTTTGGCACTAACAGTGAAGTTTGAAGGCGTGTGTTCGTTCAAGTTTTTGAGGAATAAATAACATTAGAACAATGCAGTCATGAACACCAGCACCCTGTAATCCTCCTTAAACCTTCTTGATCTTTGTTACATTAGCGGTTTTCACTCATTAACTTGCATACAAGTGTTGTTCTAATGGTGGCAGGCAGTGTCAATAGTTGAGCCATCCTGCAAGTCATTTGGATCAGTGTTCCTTGTTGACGAATTCGTTATTGCAATTTTTGAAGGGGATGGAAGTGGAGGTGATGCTTCCGAATGGTTAACATTTCAGAAGCCTGTCGCACTCACCATCCAACCGCTCAACCACCCAGTATCTTAACCATCCAACCACCCAACCACCCAGTATCTTAACCACTCAACTATTCAAGCACCCAGTATCTTAACCATTCAACTATTCAACCACCCAACCACCCAGTATCTTAACCATCCAACCGCTCAACCACCCAACCACCCAACCACCCAGTATCTTAACCATTCAACTATTCAACCACCCAACCACCCAGTATCTTAACCACTCAACTATTCAAGCACCCAGCCACAACATAAAGACAATCTATGTTAGGTAAGAATGAATTAGACGCAGCGCACACACATTCTCAGAGATGCGGCATAAATCATGTCCTGCTGAGGACGCACAGCTGCATGACGCTGCATGTGTGGATCACATTACGTTAGCAAAGTTCCCACAATAAATGTTTTGAGGGTGATGATGATGATGATACTTGTGGGGAAGCGCTCGTGGTGACATGATGAATTTATGATGGGAGTGGAACTGATTGGGTTGATGGTGGTGATGATGATAATGATGATGATGAGGATGATGATAAAAATGATGATGATGAAGATGAAGATGGGGATAATAATGAGGATGGGGAGGGTAAGAACGGTGAAGAAGTGATGATGTTGATGGGTCTGATGACGAGCGGATTACTTGCTTCTGAATGATCATCGTGTTGACAACTTCAGTGCGCATTAGAGGTCGGACCGGGTACCCTGTATTAAAATGTATATGTAAAACGTATTTTTTACATATACATACAAGATAAATATCTACATGTTTTAATACTTCAAATATTATTTTATGATTCCAGGAATATTGTATTCAATCATTAGACTTTTGTACCTTCACAACTGACCAAGCATCAAAAACATGTAAAAAAGGCTTTTAACAATTCTGATAAAATGATTTGGCTGGGCTGTTCTGTTCATGATTCAAATCTTGCATTATCCAAAAAGTTGAGTTGATTGCAGCAGATAACCCAATATTTTTAATAATTGAGAATGCTAAAGATGTTGTAAAATACGTCAAGAAAACTGGGGAACGGACAAAAAGCCTCTCGGAGAAAAAGCCTTCGGATAAAATACCTTCTACAAAAAGCCTCCCGGAGAAAAAACCTCCTGGAGAAAAAGCCTCTCGGAGAAAACGTCTCCTTGTAAATATTTTAGTATAAATAAAACGGACTTTTTATACAAAAAACGGATTTTTTATAGATTCGTTTCACAATTTTTAAAAAATTAAATAATTAATACAAACTTTAATTATAATTATAACGGACTTTGTTTTTATAGATTCGTTTCACAATTTTAGATAAATAAAACAGACTGTATTTTTAAAAATACATAACTAGAATGATTTATCATATACAATACAAATTATTGGTAAACGGATAAAAAGTCTTCAGGATAAAAAGTCTTCAGGATAAAAAGTCTTCAAGATAAAAAGTCTTCAGGATAAAAAGTCTTCAGAATAAAAAGTCTTCGGGATAAAAATTTTTCAGGATAAAAAGTCTTCAGGATAAAAAGTCTTCAGGATAAAAAGTCTTCAGGATAAAAAGTCTTCAGGTTAAAAAGTCTTCAGGATAAAAAGTCTTCAGGATAAAAAGTCTTCAGAATAAAAAGTCTTCAGGATAAAAAGTCTTCAGGATAAAAAGTCTTAACGATAAAAAGTCTTCAGGATAAAAAGTCTGCAAGATAAAAAGTCTTCAGGATAAAAAGACTTTCAATCTTTTAGTTTTAAGGATCACGTATTTTTCCTTAAACATTATTTTCTTATGGTTAAAGTGACGAAACAACAACAGCTCAAATGCTATTTCGAGATTGAACGAAAAAATATAGCAAAAACTAGATAAAAGTATCACATTTTATTTTTTAAGTTTTAAGGATCACGTATTAATCACATATTTTTCCTTAAAAATTAATTTTTTAGAGATTTTTTTTCTGAAAACTTTTTATCTTGAAGACTTTTTATCCCGAAGACTTTTTATTCTGAAGACTTTTTATTCTGAAGACTTTTTATCTTGAAGACTTTTTATCCTGAAGAATTTTTATTCTGAAGACTTTTTATCCTGAAGATTTTTCATCCTGAAGACTTTTTATCCCGAAGACTTTTTATTCTGAAGACTTTTTATTCTGAAGACTTTTTATCCTGAAGACTTTCTATCCTGAAGACTTTTTATCCTGAAGACTTTTTATCCTGAAGACTTTTTATCCTGAAGATTTTTCATTCTGAAGACTTTTTATCCCGAAGACTTTTTATCCTGAAGACTTTTTATCCTGAAGACTTTTAATTCTGAAGACTTTTTATCCTGAGGACTTTTTATCCTGAAGACTTTTTATCCTGAAGACTTTTTATTCTGAAGACTTTTTATCCGTTTACCCATAATTTGTATTGTATTTGATAAATTAAAGTTCGTTTAAATATATTTTAAAAAATATAGTCCGTTTTATTTATTTAAAATTGTGAAACGAATCTATAAAAAAAACAAAGTCCGTTATAGTTATAATATTAGTTCATTTTAATTATGTAATTTTAAAAAAATATAGTTTGTTTTATTTATTTAAAATTGTGACAAGAATTTTTTTTACAAATCCGTTTTTATATAAAAAGTCCGTTTTATTTATACTAAAATATTAACAAGGAGACTTTTTCTCCGAGAGACTTTTTCTCCAGGAGGTTTTTTTTCCGGGAGGCTTTTTGTAGAAGGTATTTTATCCGAAGGCTTTTTCTCCGAGAGGCTTTTTATCCTACATCCAAGAAAACTGGGTAATTAATTCTCTCCTTTGTTTAAACAGTGAAAAAATTGATATTTGAATTTTAAAATTATTTTTTTATGACATTATTTTTTTTTATAGAAAGCAAAAGGAACTTTTAAACATGGGAAAAAAAACAAGAATCATCTACAAAATTTAATTCGATTTATTTCATGTTGAAATCAGTATATGATGCAATGTATTCTTTAAAAATTATTCTTCAGTAAACTCTTTAAATTTAAATTCTATTTAAATCTTTATTTCATCAATACTCTGTACTTAAAATAAGTATTAAATGCAAAAGAGATGTATAACGAAGACACCATTGCATTGTCAATGTCAAAATCTCCAACATTACATTTGAAGTTGTTATGACGAGTCCAAATATTAGAAAGATTAGAACAAATGGGTGATGATGAAAACTTATCAGATAAAATATTCTCTGACGTTCAAAAAATAAATTTCAAAAAATGTTAGAACTAGCAAGTTTAAGATCGGTGAACACGGCAGCGAGAAATAATGGAAAGTCACAAATTTAATTTCGGGAATGGGTCGGGACCAGGTCAAAAAGTTTCATGAACCGGTCGGGACCGAGAATCGAATTTCAGGACAGAGACGGGACCGGGAATAAAAAATGGCCCAGGTCCAACCTTTAGTGCGCATGCGTGAACCAAAAGTGTTTGATAAAGAAGGAAGCTCCTTCACACATTGTCACACATCCTTCACAAATTGCAGCCATTAGTCATTCTCTGTTAAGGATGAACACAAACCACGCCCAAGGAATTTTTCCAACAACTTAAGAGCTTTTTTTGTCTCAATCAAATTTCTAAGCTACTACACATTTCATTCAGAGCACTTTATCACGCTTACTTGTGAAGAAACACACATGGCATTGGAGCGACTCATTCCATTGCACTTACATCCCTCTCAAGCTATTGAATACTTTGAAAAATCTACTCAATGAAAACCTAAACAACTTACTCTAATTCTTTCCGAATCCCCAACCCCATTCCTTTCACATCCTTCCTTCCACCTCCCCTTATTCCTCTTCCACTCCATCTCTACTTTTTTCCAATCTTTCTCATTCCTTTTCCCACCCTCACTTTTTTTTCCCTCCCACCCTTATTCCACTTCCACCTTTTTCCATTACCGATCTTTCTTTTCCATTCCTTTCCAATCCTTTCCCATTTCTTTTCCACTGTTTCTTATCTCTTTTTCATTTTTTTCTCACCCCACCTTCCCCTTTTTCTCCACTTCCATTTTCCTACTTTATCAAATATTCACACATATCTTTTCCACTCTTCCATCTCTCCTTCTCTTCTTCCACCACCTCTTTAATTGACAAACCTTCTAATTGTTGGCATTTGTTTCCTCACAGATTCAGAACATTGTTTCCACGTACACCAAGAACCGCAACGACAAATGGTGGCAGGCAGAGAACGGAGTGGAGAACGTGTCCATCAGGTCAGTGTCCAGTCACCTTCTTTCTTCCTCTCTTCTTCTTTGTGTGCTTGTGATTCAATCATTACTTGAGAAAGCATCTCGAATGGAGATCTAATAAAGCAAAATACTAGTAATAATAATAAAGAAGATCATCACTGGGGTGGCGTATAACCCAAAAGGCTTTCTAGGACACTTAGGTGGAAAATTATCATTTGCGCCAATGGGTTACTAGGGCATCGGTTGCACTCGAACCTAGGATCTTTAAACGTTGGTCAGACCGAGAGTCGTACCCACCGTTTACTCGACAAGTGGTTTGCTAGTTTTATCTTTTCTGCATTCAAAACTGTAGTATTATGCGGGTCTTTGAAGTGAACAAATCACACTGGTTTTCACCGTTTGAAATATAAAACTTCACCATTAACATCACAAACAAGAAGAGCACTAAAAAAATTACCAACAAAAACTACAACAACACCACTATAAACCACAACACCACTATAAACAACAACAACAACAACAGACTTGACCTCGAGGCAGAGTTCCACTTCACGCACCTGATCATGACCTTCAAGACGTTCCGACCAGCCGCCATGTTCATCGAGAGGTCGCCTGACTTCGGCAAGACGTGGAAGGTGAAATGGTGTTGGTGGTGCTGGTGATGATGCTGGTGCTGGTGGTGCTGGTGGTGCTGGTGGTGCTGGTGATGCTGGTGCTGGTGGTGATGCTGGTGCTGGTGGTGATGCTGGTGCTGGTGGTGCTGGTGGTGCTGGTGGTGCTGGTCGTGCTAGTGGTGCTGGTGGTGCTAGTGGTGCTGGTGGTGCTGGTGGTGCTGGTGGTGCTAGTGGTGCTGGTGGTGCTGGTGGTGATGCTGGTGGTGCTGGTGATGCTGGTGCTGGTGGTGCTGGTGGTGATGCTGGTGGTGGTGCTGGTGGTGCTGGTGGTGCTGGTGGTGCTGCTGGTGCTGGTGGTGATGCTGGTGCTGGTGGTGCTGGTGGTGATGCTGGTGCTGGTGGTGATGCTGGTGCTGGTGGTGCTGGTGGTGCTGGTGGTGCTGGTCGTGCTAGTGGTGCTGGTGGTGCTAGTGGTGCTGGTGGTGCTGGTGGTGCTGGTGGTGCTAGTGGTGCTGGTGGTGCTGGTGGTGCTGGTGGTGATGCTGGTGGTGCTGGTGATGCTGGTGCTGGTGGTGCTGGTGGTGCTGGTGGTGATGCTGGTGGTGGTGCTGGTGGTGCTGGTGGTGCTGGTGGTGCTGGTGGTGCTGCTGGTGCTGGTGGTGATGCTGGTGCTGGTGGTGCTGGTGGTGCTGGTGGTGATGCTGGTGCTGGTGGTGCTGGTGATGCTGGTGCTGGTGGTGCTGGTGGTGCTGGTGGTGCTTCGAGTTGCAGAGTTCAATAATGCTTGCTCTCTTGAGAATTAATAATGTCAGTTCTAAGTTGCCACTCCTGCACTCCTTACTCCAACCTCAGCACACCACCACTCCTCCACTCCCTCAACTCCTCCAACTCCACCAACAGGTGTACCGATACTTCTCGCACAACTGTCAAAAGTACTTCCCAGGAGTGGCACTCGGCCCCCCCAGAGACCTGGTGACGCCCATCTGCGAGAAGAGGTACTCTGACGTCTCGCCCATCTCGGGAGGGCAGGTGAGGTGGAGGTGGAGGTGGAGGTGGAGGTGGGGTGGGTGGTGGAGGTGGGTGGTGGAGGTGGGTGGTGGAGGTGGAGGTGGAGGTGGGTGGTGGAGGTGGAGGTTGGGTGGTGGAGGTGGGTGGTGGAGGTGGGTGATGGAGGTGGGTGGTGGAGGTGGATGGTGGAGGTGGGTGGTGGAGGTGGGTGGTGGAGGTGGGTGGTGGAGGTGGGTGGTGGAGGTGGATGGTGGAGGGTGGGTGGTGGAGGTGGGTGGTGGAGGTGGAGGTGGGTGGTGGAGGTGGAGGTGGGTGGTGGAGGTGGATGGTGGAGGTGGAGGTGGAGGTGGAGGTGGAGGTGGAGGAGGTGAGTGGTGGAGGTGAGTGGTGAAGGTGGGTGGTGGAAGTGGGTGGTGGAGGTGGATGGTGAAGGTGGGTGGTGGAAGTGGGTTGTGGAGGTGGAGGTGGGTGGTGGAGGTGGGTGGTGGAGGTGGAGGTGGAGGTGGGTGGTGGAGGTGGAGGGTGGGTGGTGGAGGTGGGTGGTGGAGGTGGGTGGTGAGGTGGGTGGTGGAGGTGGATGGTGGAGGTGGGTGGTGGAGGTGGGTGGTGGAGGTGGGTGGTGGAGGTGGAGGTGGATGGTGGAGGGTGGGTGGTGGAGGTGGGTGGTGGAGGTGGAGGTGGGTGGTGGAGGTGGAGGTGGAGGTGGAGGAGGTGAGTGGGGGAGGTGAGTGGTGGAGGTGAGTGGTGAAGGTGGGTGGTGGAAGTGGGTGGTGGAGGTGGATGGTGAAGGTGGGTGGTGGAAGTGGGTGGTGGAGGTGGGTGGTGGAGGTGGAGGTGGGTGGTGGAGGTGGGTGGTGGAGGTGGGTGGTGGATGTGGGTGGTGGAGGTGGGTGGTGAAGGTGGGTGGTGAAAGGGTGGGTGGTAAGAGGGTGGGTGGTGATAGTAAAGGCAGATGAGAGGGGGGGGGGTGGTGAGTGGGTGGATGGATGGTTAAAGGGTAGTGGAGGTGAGTGGTTAGAGGGTGGGTGGAGAGAAGGTGGTGGAGATGGGTGGTGAGAGAGAGGGCAGGGGAGATGGTTGTGAGAGAGTGGGTGGGTGGTGAGTGGGTGGGTGGAGAGTGGGAAGGTGAGGGGGTAGCGAGTTGGTGAATGGGTAAGTGTTGATTGAAGGTAAATACGGAAGCAGCTACTAAAAGAATAAAACGTCAGAACCCTATCAAGCAAGATCTGCTACTTGCCAGGGAATTTCATGCCATAATCTTAATGAATGCCCCATCAGTAAATAAATGCATCTAAGGAGGCAAAATCTAAAAATCTGAAGAGAAGCTTTTCAAACCTACTCGCACCAACCTTAGAAAGTTTCACACGGGGCATCGTGAACTGCAATGAAGATTAATATTCGACGGCACTCCTCTGGACCGACTGCCTAGTTCTGGAGATGGAAAACTGAAGCATGGAGTAGGGAAATACACCCAAGAAGTAGCTAAGTAATTAGAAGTAAGAAGAGCCTGCAGGGTAGCTGGTCAAATCGGCGCAAAATAAGTTTTAAAACATAACAACCAACCAAAATAATCAAAACAACAAACACAACACAGGTAGTTTTCCAGGTGCTGCCCAGACAGGTTAAGATCCACGATCCGTACAGCACTGTGGTGCAAGATCTCCTCAAGATCACCAACATCCGAATCAACTTCACCAAACTGCACACCCTCGGTATGCCAAGCTTGACTGTGTGTGGTGCCTGTAGCTTGATGGAGGGTAGCTTGTGTGTGGTGTGTATTTGTTGGGGAGGGTAAGTTGTGTGTGGTGTGTATTTGTTGGGGAGGGTAGCTTGTGTGTGGTGTGTATTTGTTGGGGAGGGTAGCTTGTGTGTGGAGTGTATTTGTTGGGGAGGGTAAGTTGTTTGTGTGGTGGCTGTATTGTCGTGTGTGTGTGTGTGTGTTGGCTGTAAGTTTTAGAGTACCTTTATTGAGATTTGCTTTGATGCCATTCAACTTTTTAAAGCATCCTTATTGGCGCTTTCAACAAGCACTTATCTTCGCATCCATCAACCACTGATGCACCAAATGGTTATCCGCGTCCGCCTTTGATCATTCTCCATGCTCATCACTGTTCATCTTCTCTTCAACTCGTTGCAACTTCAATCACTCCATTCCACTTACAAACTTTTGTGTTGTTCTCATGCATTGCAGCTCCAACGAGATTCCACCAAACACCTTGCACAACATTAACAACTTTTCTCTCGAATCTGAAAACTTTCTTTTGCGCCGCAGGAGACAATCTGGTGATGAGTCAGTCTGATGTGAAGGAGAAGTACTACTACAGTCTGTACAACATGGTCGTCAGAGGCAGCTGCTCGTGCTATGGCCATGCCAAGATCTGCAACCCGATCAGTGCCTACCAGAACAACTCCGACATGGTGAGTGGTGCATCGGTGCGTGAGTTAGGTGGGTGGGTGGAGAGGTCAGATAAGAGAATGAGATCATATTACGTAAGTTCAAGAGAATCCGAGGTTGCAGTGTTTGAAAGAAAAATATTTTAAATGGATGTTTTGACATTATTTTTATAGAAGAAAGTTATGAAAAAAAGTTTTTGAATTAAATCGTCCAATAAAAGATGAGTTTATGTAGAATCTATCGAGATAAAACTGAAACTCATATTTTTACTTACATTTTAAGAAAATATTTTTTTAATTTTCATGCTTGTAAACACATGTTATCTCTAATCTCATAGATGTCGATTTGGTTGATAATTTCCATTGGAGCCATCAATTTAATCAATTTTATTTCATTTCGATACGATTAACGGCGATTTAAATTTTTAACCGTGGAATAGCTCTAACAATAATGATAAAAATTTATATAATTTTTTATAAATAATTATTAAAAACCCTCAAACCCTATTTCTCAAATATAAAAAATTCAATTTGTTTTTAAAAGAAGCGAGTTTTAAAGAAGGAAAGTTATAGGAGTTTTAACAGTAGGTATTTCATAATTTAAAAAATGTTATATAATGTTAGTATGCTTGCATGCCTGTTTACTTTAATGCATTTTGTCCTGCTTGTGTATCTTCAACTTCAGCCGATGCTCTAACAACTACATTAACCCATTAATTAGTTAATTCCTTTGAGTCATGCGTTAATGGGTTAAGATTTCGACATGCTTATAAAAGATCTGAGGAAAGTCTAGCAAGTTTGTCTGCGTTGAACACTCAGATTTCAAGTTTCCCATTTTGTATAATTTTTTTAATAAAAAGTATTAGTTTTTTTTCTTCACTTATTTATCTATCAACCCTTTCTTTAGCACCATTCCATTCACAAATCCAAATGAAATAAAAAATTCTGCTCCCATTCTGACTGCAATCATCTCTTGTGCCACACCCTCATGAAGCATGACACTGATGACTCCACAAGACATCACCAACACGACAACTGAGATAGACCCACACATTGTGAAGTTCCCACCAGAAATCAACCACTTTAAACTCATCAGCCTCATCTTTATCATCATTATCGTCATCGTTATCATCATTATCTTCATCTTTATCATCATTATCGTCATCGTTATCAACATCTTCAGCATCACCAGCAGTCTCAGATAAATTAATTTTCCTATTGCACGTTTCGTATTTTTCGGAGCATAAGAAAATAAGAAAATACATTAAATATGTTCAATCGAGGTTTTTCCTAGATGAGATCTTTGCTAGGCCAATGAACTTCATCTGCCCTTCTGTCTCCACTCCCTCATGACCTCCACTCCCTCATGACCTCCACTCCCTCATGACCTCCACTCCCTCATGACCTCCACTCCCTCATGACCTCCACTCCCTCATGACCTCCACTCCCTCATGACCTCCACTCCCTCATGACCTCCACTCCCTCATGACCTCCACTCCCTCATGACCTCCACTCCCTCATGACCTCCACTCCCTCATGACCTCCACTCCCTCATGACCTCCACTCCCTCATGACCTCCACTCCCTCATGACCTCCACTTCCTCATGACCTCCACTTCCTCATGACCTCCACTTCCTCATGACTTCCACTCCCTCATGACCTCCACTCCCTCATGACCTCCACTCCCTCATGACCTCCACTCCCTCATGACCTCCACTCCCTCATGACCTCTAATCCCTCATGACCTCCACTCTCTCATGACCTCCACTCCCTCATGACCTCCACTCCCTCATGACCTCCACTCCCTCATGACCTCCACTCCCTCATGACCTCCACTCCCTCATGACCTCCACTCCCTCATGACCTCTACTCCCTCATGACCTCCACTCCCTCATGACCTCCACACTCTCCCACAAACGCCCTTCGTGCACTCCTCCAGCTGGTCTTCTTTTCTGCACTTTAGGATGTTTTCTTCTCGGGATCATTATCATCATCATCATCAATATCAGCAATACTCTCAAGACGACCTTACCAGTTACTTTTATAACACCGTCTATAGTAACAGCCAGACTATGAAGTTTACAACACCTAGTAGAACAGAGTATCTCTATTTAAGAACTAACACCCCTATAGCATTCACACTATGTGTAACCACTAATATAAAACAAACACAGCTATGAAGGCATCCTCTATTTTAACATTAAGAATTTATTATTACTATAACATCCACCACTCCTTCACCGCAATCTCAGCAAGCAACGGCTTATCCTTAGAAATGAAAAAACTTCAAGCATGGTATGACTGATTGAATTAGGAAATCCATGGTTCCCACATCGATTAATTCCTTTCACGCACTTTTCAATGAAAGTCGCACTATTTGGTCACTTAAATAATAATAATAATTGTCGTTTTTGTATAGCGCCCAGGCACGCAACTGAAGCGCTCTCACTACGTCGTAATGCAATAAAGAAATAAAAATAATTATAATAGTAATTTTATAATAAGGAAAGCAAAGAGTAGCATGGAGTAATTATTTGAGTGATAAGCTAAGTTAAAATAATGAGTTTTCAGTTTGGCTTTGAAAGTCGAAAATTGGTTGATGCTTCGAAGTGCAGGTGGAAGGGCATTCCAAGTTGTTGGAGCTGCGTGACGGAACGCTCTTTTTGAGATGTTGTTTGTAGTGGATTCTTGGTTGAGGAGAAGAGATGAAGATGAACGCAGTTGTTAGTTTGATGTTCTGTTAGTTACGAGTTTGCTGAGATATGACGGAATTGAATTTTGAAGACTTTTGAATGTAATGATGGCTATTTTAAAGGATATTCGAAAGTCTATAGGAAGCCAGTGAAGTTTTATAAGATTTTCCTTTGATGATTGAACAAGGTGATGGCCTGGGTAATCACAGTTGAGTGTGATTCTAGCAGTCTTGTTTAAAACTGACTGTAGACGATTTCTTTCTTGATTGGTGATATTATATAAAAGCGAGTTACAGTAGTCAAGTCTGCTTAGTATTAGACATCGGGAAAGTGAGGCGGAGAGATCAGTAGTAATGAATGGGCGTATGTGTTTGATTGCTTTGAGATGATAGTGTGATGATTGGATGATAGATGTGATGTGGTTTTTGAAAGTGAGTTTGTTATCAAGGGTGACTCCGAGTATCTTGAGAGTGTTATTAATGGGGATGTTATTTGAGTTGATGTCGACAGATGATATGGTAAATTAAAAGACTTCATTTGGTCACTAATTAAAAGACTTCATTTTGTCACTAATTAAAGACTTCATTCGGTCAATTATTATTATGAAGTATGGCAATAGAGTGTGTAGTGAGGTAGTTTGGTTTTGGAATGGTACGTGATGCAACAATACAAAAACATTAAAGAGTAACCACATAATCAGCAACCCTAACACTCAAAACACTGACCAACAACAGTAAAAACACTCCAGCATTACTGCAACACCAACACCACTTGCAAACTGCCAAACCATCACAGGTCGGAGCTCAATGTCTGTGCAGACACAACACCAAGGGCTACAACTGCGAGCAGTGCCAGGACTTCTACCACGACCTTCCCTGGAGACCTGCTTTGGGAACTGAACACAACGCTTGCAAAGGTAGGAGATGGTAGGAGATGGTAATAGTGATGGTGGTGACTCTAAGTGGTGTAGGGGTAGTAGTTATGATGATAGTGAATATAAATTGTGAAAATTGTGGTTTGGAAGAGATGGTCGTAGCATGAATAAGTTTAGTGAGAAGAAAGTGAAGATTGAAGAGTGGAGATCGAATGAAAACAAGGAGTTCGAAAAAAGTATAGATTGAAAGACCCACAACAAATAACTCTTCAAATGACTTATCAAAAAAAATACTTTAATTGGAAAAATATTTTTAACAGGAAAAATATTGTTAACTGGAAAAATATTTAACAATTTGAAAAAAATCATTAAAAAGACTTTCTGATCTTTCTTCAGAGTGCAACTGCAACCGACACTCGAGCAAGTGCCACTTCGACCCTTCCTTCTACGCCGCCACCAACTACACCAGTGGAGGCGTGTGTGATGACTGCCAAGACAACACCATGGGCCACAACTGCCAGGAATGCAAGCCTTTCTTCTACCAAGACCCCACCCGAGACATTACACATCCGCATATCTGCAAAAGTTAGACTTTGGAAAGGGTGGAGATTGTAAGAGGCTACAAATCAAAGTCGTTATGAGTTTTGAGCATTATTTTAAATTATTGTCATTTACAACTAAGTATGAAATGAATAACAAGAATTAGAGATGGAGACTGCCTCAAACGACACTGCAGGTTGTGATTGCGACCCTCTGGGCTCCCAGTTGAATGGAGAGTGTGAGCCGAGAACCGACGAAGCTCTGTCGCTTGTGGCTGGAAGGTGATCTTGGCGTGGACGCTTGATGCCTGAATGAAGTGCTTGTAGTCAGACTGTGTACCATTCGCACGATTGTTCCACTAACTTTTGTAATCACTATCATAACCATAATTCTCATCATCTTCATCATCATCAGGTGTACTTGCAAGACTTACGTCACAGGAGTCAGGTGTGACGCTTGCATTGACGGCTTCTGGAACATGGTGGCGTCGAACCCTGATGGCTGTGAAGGTGCGTGAGAGAAAGCTTCAACTAATTATTTAACAACTCACTTTTTCAGTGAGTTTGGAAGAGAAATTATTTTATTTTCTTTTTAAAGCTCACTTATTTACCTCAATTATGCCCTTCCTCAGACGCAACCAACAGCTCACAACAACACCATCGTACTCCCTGCTTCCACACCGAACAACCACACATAACCACCATACAGCGTGCGACTGTCACTCGGTGGGCACGATCGACGACGGCCAGTGCGACTTGTGGAGTGGCGAGTGCAAGTGCAAGCGATTTGTCGGTGGCAGGCGGTGCGACGAGTGTCTCGTGAGTCAACTGATTCTTTAGTTTTTAAAATTGCTTATGAAACCTTGTGAGGTCCAGATTTTTTAACTGATTAAAAATTCTTGTTCATATTAATTAATCAATTTTCAAGTTTTAATATTTTTCAAATAAGTTTTTAAATAGAGATAGTATACTCCATGAAAACAAAAGCTTCGATCATCTTTTCATGGCACTACAGCCTGGCTACTGGAACCTGCACGAACACCGCCAAGGCTGTCTGGAGTGCAAGTGCGACATTGGCGGTTCGTACAGCATCAACTGCAGCAACAGCGACGGCGCTTGTTCCTGCAGGCCCAACATCGAGGGACAACACTGCACAGAGATGCGGCCTCGACACTTCGTTCCCACTCCCAACTGGCTCACCTACGAAGCCGAAGAAGCAGTCTTTGACGGCGTGAGTGCTTACTCAAGCCTACGTTTTTATTTTTTGGTTTCACTGATTTTAAAAACATTTTTCAACTTCAAAATGAGAAATCTTTAAATCGACAGCGAGTGGACTTGGTGAAGCGAGTGAAGCCGCAAGACAGACCAATGACGTGGACTGGAGTGGGATTCGCAGGCGTTTACGAAGGATCGTCGCTCGAGTTCGACATCTTCGACGTCCCCTACTCCAGCCACTACGACGTGGTGGTTGTCTACGAGATACAGGTGCTTGGTTGCTTAGTTGGTCAATCAATCAGTTTGTGGTTTAGCTGATTGGAATTGAGGTTCAAGGTAAGAGTGGAGATTATTGTTCCTTCATAATTCTTAGCACTTGAATAAGTTTAATTTTCTTTGTTGAAAATTACTTCTGCGGCTGAATTCGCAGCCACAAATTCAATCCTTTTAAATGTATCTCTTTGATCAAAACTATAATTAGGAAGGATTGTTATTTAAAAAAAGTAAGCTTTTGAAGCTATAGTTATTGTTATGTAACATACTTTTTAATATATATTACTTCATGTTTGATTAATTTGAAGTTATAATTGTAAACTTTTATCTTTCATACTTTCTTTCATTGAAGCATTTATTTATTCGGAAAGCGTGAATGCCTGCTAATATGTCTTGGAGGTCTCCAAATTGCGATACCATAATCTCCATGTATAAGGCGCAATAGCTTTTAAAATTTAACTTTATAGGTAAAAAAGTCAGTTTCATACATGGTACTCTACGGCATATAAACACACATACACACACACACACACACACACACACACACACACACACACACACACACACACACACACACACACACACACACACACACACACACACACACACACACACAGGGTTCTAAATCGTGGAGTGACATCAGGATGAGCATGAAGCGACTGGACGAGGACCAAAACGACCTCTCAGGAGCATGCGGCAACGTCATCCACGGAGACCATGCAGTGCCTCTCTACCTCTCCTACAGTACGCCATTCGTTCAAGTCTTCAAGAAATATTTCACAAATAAAATAATGTAATCAAGTTTCTTCTTTTGGATTTTAACTTAAATATTTGAAATTCCCCAAACTCTGCAGCTGAGCGCCACTACGTGGTGGCTCCTAGCTCGTGCATGGAGAAGGGCAAGCGCTACAAGGTGAAGCTCGACTTCCTTCAACTCGACCCTCGCTACCAGAACCCCTCCGAGAGCATTCTCGTCGACTCGGTAAAAAGCTTCTGTGGGCTGGAAGAGTTTGGTGGAGATGAAAGGCATGAATTGTTTGGAAGTGGGATGGATGATGGTGATGATTGTTGTTTTAAAAAAATGGAAGAGGGTTGAATGGTGGAAAGGAAGGAACGCTGAATAGTGATGATGAACATTTTTGCGGGTGGATTAGTTAGATAACTTCTTAGTTACTAACAGCCACCTATATTGACTTGACTAATCAACCTCTCAGATAATGCTGATTCCCAAGGAGGACACGCACCCTGCCATGAACTACGCAGACCCTCGCAACGTGCGAGACGACTACATTAGGTTCCAAAAAGTGATATTCATCAATCCAATATTAATTTAGACAATATATATTTCAAAGCATTAAAAACAAAATAACAAAATATATTTAAAAATATGAAAAAAAGAATAACATTTTAAAGAAATCTATTAATCAACGCTCTCAATAACGTCCTTGCCTTTCGGTGCAGACACAGATGTGGCGACCCATACTACTCGCCTCTGCTGCAGCACGAGCCCTCCGACATCTGCAGACTCGCCCTCTTCAGCTACGGAGCTGCAGTCTTCGATGGAGCCAAAGGTTGCTTAATGACTCGACCTTTTTCAAGTCGTTATAAGCAACCATTATTTATTTAATTTTATTTTGCCTACGTGTATCAAATGAATAGAGGCTGTGAGCAGATGATTTTTCATCGTTGTCTCATTCCACACCACCACCACCACAGCTTGCGAGTGTGACCCAACGGGCTCGTTTGACCTGGACTGCGACCCTATAGGCGGGCAGTGCAAGTGCAAGCCCAACGTCATAGGCAGAACCTGCAACCAGTGTGCTCCTGGCTCGTATGGATTCGGATTTGACGGATGCTTTGGTATGTCTTGAAGCTTGTATTCCATTTCAACACCTTCTCTCCAAATCGTTCATAACTTGTCAAACACCCAACCACAGCATGTGACTGCAACAGCCTTGGCTCTGTCGACGCGTTTTGTGACCAGCAAACAGGGCAGTGTGCTTGCCAGCCTAATGCCTTTGGTCGAACGTGCAGTGATTGTCAAATGGGCTTCTGGGGCTACCCACACTGCAGGCCTTGCGAGTGCAATGAACTCGCCTTTGAATGTGACTTCCAGACTGGAGCGTGCAAGGGCTGCAGAGACAACTCAGGAGGCCACAACTGCGAGAGGTTTGTGAGGCAAAGTTCGAATGCGCATTTCTGCGCACTTCATATCACAAAACTTTTCATTGCCTTCATCTCACCACTCAACATATTTTGTGTGATCTATGTGACTTTCAGACTTTCAGAATGATATAATCTTCAATTGTAGGTGTGCAGATGGTTTTTACGGGCATCCGCGCAAGGAACACGGAGGGTGCAAGCCTTGTCAGTGTCCTGGAGGGGCTGCCTCAGGCCTCCAACACGCGGACACTTGTCGTCAGTGGAACGAAGACGTCTTCTGTGACTGCCATCCGGGATACGCTGGTCAGTTGGTGGCGATAAACTATTTTTTATCATGAAAAGCTGCGATGTTTAATACAGTAAATAAATTCAAATATAAATACTTTGGCTTTAGTTAGCGAATCTGTTTACTATTATCTTATCAACCTCTGTTCATGATATCTGCGTGTCAATTGGAGGTCATATTTCATGCAAGCTAATACGCCAATATGATATAATTTCGCATATTCTGACTTAATTCTAAGCTCAAAAAACCAATTCAATATTTGTGAATATTTATTTAAATCTATAAATAAAATGAACTAAACCTTAATAACTTCCAACACTAACAAACACAAAGGAGCCCGATGCGACGAGTGTGCCATGAATTACTACGGTGACGCTGCGAGGAAGGGAGGCACGTGCAAGAAGTGCCAATGCCACGACAACATCGACGTGAGTGACCCCGAGAGTTGCGACCAGAGGACCGGCGAGTGTCTCAAGTGTCTGCACCACACCGAGGGCTACCAGTGTGAGCGCTGCGCTAAAGGCTACTTCGGAGACGCTTCCGCCAAGACGTGCAGGCGTGAGTTCTGCATTATTTCCTTTCTGCGTTACGACTCTCACATTTATTAAAGTTTAAATATTATGTATTCCATTTTAAATTTATTGAAACTTATATTCAACGTCTCACTCCAAACGACCAGCTTGTGTCTGCAACATCCTCGGAACGAACCAAACGCTCTTGCACGAGTGCGACCACCAGACGGGTCAGTGCCAGTGCCTGCCTCACGTGATTGGCAAGAGCTGTGACGAGTGCGACATCAACCACTGGAAACTGGCGAGCGGTCGAGGCTGTGAGGCTTGCGACTGTGACCCCACAGGATCGTTGTATGAGCAGTGTGACCCGGTTAGTTGTCACGAGTTGTTTGTCTTTGAGGCTCTAAAGTTCTTTTGTTGTATTTAAAGTTTCAAATAATTCTTTGAATCACCTTTAAAGAATGTTTCGAACTTCCTGAATTTATTTGTCTTTTCTCATCTAGTTCACGGGGCAGTGTGAGTGTCTGGAAGGCAAGGGGGGCAGGGACTGCAGCAAGTGTCCCCCCCTGTACTGGGGAGACCCCATTGTGGGTTGCAAACGTTAGTCGTATTTCTGAATGATTCAATCTGACAATTATTGAAAGATAATATTCATATTTATATTTTCTGCAGTTTTATTTAGGCTAAAATCTACATTTTAAACTTCATTTTGAGTCATATTGAATCTTTACTTTTCAAATCATTCATCAGCTTGTGCATGCAATCTTGATGGGTCTCGCAGCGACTACTGTGACAAGGACAGTGGTCAGTGCATCTGTCAGGCAGGAGTGACTGGTTTGCAGTGTGACAGGTTCGTTTAGTGTTCGAATGAGTAGGGTAGGATTGATGATGGTGCTGACCAGCGACGTGGTCTGGTGATTGGACCGTCACAAACGCCTTCAACAATCGCGCTTGCAACCTGATTGCTGATTCAGGCACAAGTCAGCATCAAGACCAACGTTGCATTCCATACAGGTGTGACCGGGGCACCACAGGGTCGCTCCCTCATTGCGCCCCTTGTGGAGAGTGCTTCGACAACTGGGACAAGTACATCAAACAGCTCAATGGTGAATCTCCCTCGATTTTATATACCGCGTCTTCATATTATACTTCTTTTTTTCCAAATTGTGCAGAGCTTCTTTTTTATTCTTTGAAAATCATTGATTTAAATGTTGTTTTCCTATTCACCAAAAGCTGAGGCACAAGACGTGCTGAAGACTGGCAAGGCAGTGAAGATCCATGGACCAGTGTCAAGCCACACCGATGAGTTTTCTCAGAAGATTCAACGTCTCTTCGAGTTGGTTGAGAAGCAGAACGTCAGTGAGGTTGACTTTGAGAACATCTCTGCTTCGATCGTTCAACTCCAGTGGGTGTTGCTGTGAATGACTTGTGAAGATGAATGGCTTGTGCATTGTGAATCGTGATATGAATGATGTGTCTGAAAGATTAACACACCCTTGTACTTTTACATTACATCTTGTCATAAAGACTATTTTGGAATGCAGGAAAGATTTGGAAGAGACAGACGAGAGGATGATGGGTCAGGAGGGGGACCTGGAGGTGATGGGAGAGCGCCTGAAAGAACTGCAGTCGAGCACTGAGCAGTGTCAGAAAGAATTCGATGATTTGGTGAAGGGCATTGAAGAGTTCAAGAACAGCGCTCAGTCCGAGCAGGAGCAGAACATCGAAGGTCAAGCCGCCTTCATTGTGCCTACTTCCAAAGCCATTTCATGCATTTTTTCACACAGTTCTGATTCACAAAGCGTGAAAGTAATAAAATTTCACACAGGAGCTTTCACGAGTGTGGAAGAAAGCGAGCGGAAAATGCACGAGATCCTCCAAAAGAAGGCTGAACAGAACGAAGGAATGGAGTTCGCGAAAGGAGACCTCGACTCGTACACGAGGGCCTTCGAGGACGCCACTCTGCCTGGCGAGGACGACGAGAAGATGAAGCTCTTGAAGAACATCTCCGACGAAGCCGCTGCCACCAAGAGCAAGATCGACGACCTCAGTCCCCAGGTGAGTGCACATTTCTTCTTGCATGTAAAAAGTTGAAAAGTATGAAAAACATATTAACATTGATTGAAAAGGATTTAATTTGAAAACAACTCCAAGGTGTGTGGAGGTTCGTCAGTGGGGTGTGACGACAAGTGTGGAGGAGCAGACTGTCAGAGTTGTGGAGGAGGACAGAGTGGCATGGAGGATTGCCTGGACGGATTGGTCGCCAAAGCAAACAAGGCGCACAAGTTGGCTGAGGAGGCAGAGAAGATGGCCAGAGACAAGCGACTTGATTCTGAAAAACTCGTTTCTGAGGTGAACTCAAAGTGCACTTAAAATCTCTTATTACTAACACTTCTTTTATAATTTTTCATTTAAAGAAATGACTTACCTGGACTATGGTTTTTCCTACACAGCTCACCATAGCTCATAAGCAGTGTTTGCAAACGCATGACGAGTGCAAGAAGTACGCAGTGAGAGCGGAGCAGACGCGGAACAGGTCCGAAGCGAACGAGTTGAACATCGAAGCTGAAATTCAAAGAGCGGAAAAGATTCTAGATTCTAACCACACCTTTTATGATGAAATAGAAAAGGTTAGAATCTTTCCATAATGAATTATTCGTGTAAGCTGGGAGTTGTAGGATTCTAAATTTTGATGCATACGACAATAATTAATTTAGAGGCTACAATCTATATCAAAAGTATCATATGTGCAGGTTATAAACGAGACGATGGCAGTGAAGATTTCCAAGAGTCCAGGCGAGATAGAGGCGTTTGGCGCGGAGATCCAGAAGACGGTGCAAGGCCTCACGCGCGTCGAGGAGATCATCAGGGACACGCAGGAGAGCATCCAGAAGTACGAGGCCCTCAAGAAAACCGCTGAGCAGGAAAGGTTGCGCCTTTCAGTTCTTCTTAAAATTCATTCGATTTCCTAAAAGAGTAATTTATTCATTTTGATTTTCTTCCTCTTCAACAGAGAAATGTCTACAAACGTCAAGGAAGCTGTGGTGAAGTTGAGAGACATACTGGGGAACGCAACAGAGACGAGGGCCTCAATCCAAGCCTCAGTCAGTAACTGCACTGACAGATCCGATTCACTGGAGAAGAAAATTGTGGAAGTGAGAGATTCTACGATAGTTTCAAAAATAGATTAAAACCCTATCTTTTACCTGTTTTTAGTTAATCAAAATTGGCATAGTAAAACTATAAAAGTATTAACCAGACTACAAAAATCAAAATCAAAAGTGTCAAACTTTTAAGAATTTTCCACACGTCATTTGAGGTGGATGCTCGCTTGGAAGAGATGGGGAAAGAGTTCAGAGGGCCTTCCAGACGCTCGCAGGAAGCGAAGGAATCGTACAGGAGACTGAAAAAATCGTTTGACGAGAAGGAAGCCAGTCTGCAGAGGGTCACAAAGCAGCTGCAGATGTTCAAGGAAATGATTGACGAAAACGAGAAGGTTCTCGATGTTTTTTCGGAAAATTGAACAAATTAAGTTGAGTTTGTTTGGGGATGGATCTCCCTGATCGTGCACTTTCGCCAACCCTTGCAGGCGTCCTTGAAGCTTGAAAGCAAAGTGACGCCGTTGCATCGTGACATCGAATTCCGCACCAAGCCACTCGCCAGCCTCACGAAGGACTTCCTGGAGTTTGTGGCCAAGTACGAGAGTCTGATGGGCAAGCTGGGAGCCAAGATGACCCTTCTGCAAGGTGCCTGCGAAGTTTAATAAACCATTGAACAGCCTCCATTAATTTTTTATTATTGTTATTCTCTTTTCCACGAGCCAAAACAACTGCATGGCAGGAGTGAAAGAGAAGTACAAGAAGCTGACGAGCCTCTTGGACGGCAAGACGAGCCATGCCTCGCAACTGCTCGACAGAGCCACCACGGCCTCTCGCAGCATCGCCAAGTCTGCTCGCTTCCATAACACTTGCTAGACGCTGCTGTTTGCTTGCCTTGGAAGGTTTGGATGATTGGTTGGATGGATGGATGGTTGGATGGATGGATGGATGGATGGATGGATGGATGGATGGATGGATGGATGGATGGATGGATGGATGGATGGATGGATGGATGGATGGATGGATGGATGGATGAATGGATGGATGGATGGATGGATGGATGGATGAATGGATGGATGGTTGGATGGATGGATGGATGGAAAAGAAAGAAGTGTGGCAAGGCACTGAAGAGGGTCAGGTTCAGTTTGAGTCTACTGCTTTGACTTGGAGGAGTATTTAAAAATCTGTTTTGAAGCACGAGTTACTTATTTTAATTTTAGGTATGCAAGAGATATTAAACTTTGGTTTGCGATAAATTTGGTAATTCTGAAATCCTTCAAGTGCTGTTGTGTTTTTTCTGCGTAAGAATGTGTGTGCGTGTGGCTTTTTGTCTGTGTGTATATAAAGCAGTAGTGAACATTGCAGATCATTTCATAGTTATAAAGGTTTTAAATGGTGCTATAGATTGATATTATTTATTCATCCGTACATGGTTTCTTATGGTGTTACAAAATTATAGTATTCTTTCAAATAATTCATTTTTATTTTATCTTCCACTATAGAATGCTCTCAAATTTTATTTTTTCAGAATATTTGCTTGGTTTAAATGTTGGCCGTTTTTCACTTTAAATTATAACTAGAAAGAGTTTGGTGCAGCTAGGTCGCTTGAGGCGCACTTTTACTGTTTGTTTGCTTTTGCAAATTCCATTGCATTTTGCTAGGCTGCAAATCGTAGACGCAGTTCATTGTCGTATATCGCTGTTGTAAACGCACAGATCATAGCTCCATAACATTACAACGATGGACCAACCATTATTTCGTAGCTACTTAAAACCGCTAGAGCCATAATTGCATTGTTCAACTTTTATCTGGACCCTTAAAACTCATTCTGCACCACTTACCGAGTTTAATTTACCTTTTTACTCACCAATGCGCTCACCTTACAAGAGTTTTGCTGAATCGTCTTAGACGTCAAAATCTCTTAATAAATAAATCATTTGTAATTTGGAAGTATCCTTTATGGTTTAATTTATACCTTTTATTGACATTTTTTCTTATATTTTAAACAAATGAATCTAGGAGCCGTCATTGAGGCTATGAATTAAACTTGCTGCAACGAATAAAGTTGGTATTTGGTCATCTCTTTTATTTCAACATTCAAGCATTGAATCTCTGAATCCTAAAAAGCACTTTTGATATTTAAATAGACGTATTTTTAATTAAGGGTAAAAAATACTTTGGAAAATTGATCGATTTGTTCTAAAAATATATATTCGAAACAGGTTCTGAAAACTCAACAAAAATTTAATTTAATGAATAAAAAGTAAGGAAAAATTCTCGTTAAAAATATAATTCTAAAAGCATGCGTAAATGAAGTGTAGTACCGTTGGCATTCATTAATCACCGTAAGAGAGTCTAAACAACAAGACCGGAATAGACCTAAAAATATGTTTTTCTATTTTCTAACATGAAGGTGAGATTTATTGGAAAGGTTTCTTTCTCAAAGGCTTGCAAAAGAGATCCACCATGCTGCTCATGGCTGCGTGGTAGTCGTCGTTGAGTGTCGTGAAGGCGAGCAAGCGACTGTGAGGACTTGTTTGGTACTTCCTGAGCACCATTTCCAGCTCCGTGATGTCAAAAAAGCCTCCCAAAGCGAGTGCAAACAGCTCAAACTTACGCTTTGAAGCCACTTTTTTGTTGATCTTGACGAGACTCTCCGTTCTGATGCGGACTTTGTTGGAGAACTTTTGCTCGATCCTCCTGTCAGTCACGTACACCACCACGTGCTGGATGCTGGGCGTGTCCTCCCTCATGACTCCCTTGATCACCTTCGTGATCGCCAGACTCAGACGCTCCCAGGCGTTGCGGTGTTCTTTGTTTTTCCCAGCGAGATTTCCGTTCCTCGAAACACTCTCCACTTCCTTTTTGTGGATCTTCAGTTCTGTACTCTCATTCCACAACCTGTCAAACCTCGCTGCATCATCCTTCTGCCAGACAGACATGTTGAGAGGGTCAATGGTGCGGTTGGAGGCGTAAGTCTTCGGGAAGAACCTCATCCTGACGAAGCCTCCCTTGCGGTTGATGGCTTCATACCTCTTCACCAAGCGAACAAACATGTCTTCAGCCATGCCCACCAGCGTGGGGTAGCGCCAAGAGTTCTGCGACATGATGTCGAAAACGAAGTTTAATTGTATTCTTGAGCGGTGGGGGAGGCAGTCTGTGGTGGTGGTGGTGGTGGGTGGAATGGTGGAGGGTTACAATTGAGAGCAGATGTTTTTATTGCACTAGTAAGTTTGTGAAGGAGTTCATATTCATATTTTATTTCATCATTTTAAAATCATTCGAATTAATGGTTAGTATTTTTCCTGTATGTGTATAAATCTGAGCTGGAGATTTTAAAGTTAATTTGGCTCAAGCAATCTTCAGCATGGAAGCAGTCTGTTCCCATCCAATATGCATTGACTATGAATGCGTCTCTAAAATAAAGAAATTACTTTTATCAAATAATTTGAATTATTAAAAACATATTTTCAAAATATAATGTTTTGGCCTAGACTTGCATTGTTATTCTTCGTCTGATAAGGAAGAATAAGGATAAATGGATACACAGTTGCACAAATTCTAGAAGAAATTTTGCATTTTTTTAAATCTATGAAAATGAGCGTTAAGTAGTCGAGTTGTTGTGCTAACTTCTTTTTCAAAATTAAAAGGCACTGGCTACGGCACCTGGACTTCAGGAACGATAACTTTTTTTCCGAGTTCTGCTCATTCAAAAATTAATACAAATGTTCAAAATAAATTTGTCTTTTTTTGATATTTAATCACATGTATTTTATGTTAAATTTTTTATTAATTACAACAGGGTTAGGGTTGGGGGTATGGTTATAAAGAATATAGGCGATCAAAGTATAAATGGAAAATAAATATATTTTAAAAATTAAAAGTTTAAATTATATTTAAAAAATTGAAGTTCACTTTTTTTTCTTTTTCAATGAAGGCAACTTGAAGAAAATCTAGGTGCCGGAGCCAGCGTCTTAATAAAAACTATTAGGAATATAAAGTATAAGTTATTTTGAGTTCGAACGATAAACAGTTAGTTGGATCTTGAGAATGTTGGAATTAGATAAGTTGGAAATTATCAGTAGCAATAAATTATCTAGGAAGATATCAGCAGAAGCTGGCGTAGATGCATTAGTAATTAATAGTGTTATATGTTAGTTCCATTCACATAACACACATGTTAACTTTGCTGAGAGGTTATTTGTTACGTACGTTAAAAAATTATTGCCACTATAAAAACATTTTCAAGCTTCCAAGCATGTCAGATTGCACCAAAGCGATTCTTTGTGAGAGATTAAAATCCACTTAATTTCTGCTCCGTTACTACAGATCTGGAGTTTGGAAAGTATTCGTCGTTAAAAATAGAATTTTTAAAGCTTAAGTAGCATGAAAGAATGTTTTAGGCTAGATATACGACTTTTCAATTTTTTTTTCCATTTTCAATTATTTATAAAAATTAAAAAATTAATGTAATGATTAATGTAATGATTAATGTAATATAAAGATTAAACTATTATTAAATTATTGATTAAACTTGATTAACTGGTTTCTTTCCTAAACAGCTTTTTTAATTTCTAAACGGATAATTTAACCTAACAATGACGAAACTAAAAAAGAATTAAAAGTACAAAAAACAAAAAGAATGCTTTTGAAGTGATAACGAAACGACAATAAATCAACCTTTTTCTGCTCGACTCTGTACCAGTTTCGACAGGGCCTCCTTATCGGCAAGCGATCCTGCACCAGACAACTCAGACGATCGTCGATATCTCGCACAGCGACGCTTTTTGTTTGCCTTTCTGGAAGTCTTCATAGGAAACTTCTCTTTGATAACATTGTTAAAGTAGTTATTTAAATACATTTTGTGACTTTCAAATATTTTTTTTGATTTGAATAATTTGCAGAAGATATTAAAATGACTGCCTTTTTCAGAAATTTTGACGTCTAAAAAATTTGAAATATTTTTATTTAGTGGTGAAAAGTGTATCTCTTCACTGGGTGATCTTTTTAGACGACTTTTTGGAATACTTCTATCATCAGCTCTTTTTTTACTTTCATTTTTTAATTTGTCTTTAGGCTTAATCTTCTTAAAGCTATTCCGAGACTTGTTTCCTTTTTTCCTTTTTTCTTTTTTCTTTGAATTTTTATTTTTATTCTCACGTTCCTTTTTGTTCTTTTTGTCTTTTTCTATTTTTGCCTTATTTGTTTTCTTTTTGTCTTTTTTCTTTTTTGATGCAGTTGTCGAAGTTTTAGGGGTGATTTTTGAGTTGGTTGAAGTATAAGTAGTTTTTGTTGAAATAGTAGTAGAAGGGGTAGCTGGAGTAGTTACAGTAATAGTTGTAGTAGTATTAGTAGTAGTAGTAGTAGTAGTAGTAGTAGTAGTAGTAGTAGTAGTAGTAGTAGTAGTAGTAGTAGTAGTAGTAGTAGTAGTAGTAGTAGTAGTAGTAGTAGTAGTAGTAGTAGTAGTAGTAGTAGTAGTAGTAGTAGTAGTAGTAGTAGTAGTAGTAGTAGTGATTCTTGCTGAGAGTGTAGTGCCAAAGGAAGACTTCTTCACTCCTATTTCTTGCCAATCGTTTGCGGGCTGTCTACCTTGGCTCAGGGGAAGAGCACCTGCTTGGAAATTGCTTCCATTATTATAAACAAAAACTTTGAATTTGAAATCACAAAAGTTTCTTAAATTAATTTTTCATGCAAAACAGTAAACGGCTCGGTTAAACAAACAAGCATGTTAGAAATGAAAAAAAGCATTAAACTGCGTGCTGGTTAGGGTGCAAACTCGTTCCAACTTTCAAAAAATTGTTAAACACCAGCACATCAAAAGGAACAATTTGGCTCTACTTTTTGTTTATAAACAGATAACGGTGGCTGCATTTATTTCTAAAAGTTCAGACTAAAGCCTTCCTGCTTTTTGAAAACCACGGAAGGTTTTGTGTTTAATTATAAATAGATTTAGGAATTCTAAAGTGGATGGAATGAAGCAGCTTTTGATGAAATTGTAGATTCTTTAAAAGACTCATCCCTAAGAAGAGTTCCAATTAAATAATTCGCTTTAAAAAAAAGTTTCGTATTTAATTTTTTAATCTTGTTTATAACATAAACGACTATATCTGATTGGGAAAAACTAGTTAACGACTAACAGTCTGTATACAGAATACTGCTTGTTGATTTATCTTTTCTTTGGATTTTATATTTATTATTTTTTTTAATGAATTTGTTTCTGTTTCGATTATTTTTGGAATGAAATATATTTTTTCGTTCAAAAAATTGGAAAACACCACCAAACACCTTCAGACATGGCTCTCTTCTTGATCATGAACTCCCATATCTTGTTCGGCTTGCTGTCGGCCACTGAATCTTGTGGAAGAACCTTGGGGTCGAGGTGAGTGGTGTTGATTCGGAAGAGACTGGGTGGGTAGTCGACCAATCTTTCCAGATTTCGAGCGTGTATGTTACGGCCCACTCCCACTGCAAAGGTGCTCACTCCTTCCAACCTCAGACAGGACACCACTCTCTTAACTTCCTCCGTGTCTGAGTACTCTCCATCTCCGAGGACCACAATCAGGTTCAAAGGGGGCTCGCTGTTCACACGAATGCTTCTTTTAAATCTATTTATCTCTCGCTTTTTCTCTTCATTCTTGTGAAAGTTTCGTTCTCTGTGGCGAAGGCGGTTGCTGTTTTTCAACTTGGTCGCCAACAGGCCTTTTTCCTCGGAGCACGAACGCTCGTTGTTGTTGGAGAAGACCATGTGGAAGCCTCGCAAGCCGGGAGCCAGCTTCGTGCGTGGAGTGTCAGGTCTTTTAATCCTCCCTGCAGTGTGGTGTTTGCTGATGGCTTTTAACATCATAATTGGTGTTTTTACATGAAAAACAAAGCTATAATTCACGGGAAATTCTAAAAGCATAGCGTAACTTATAACCGCATATTCGAAAGAAACTGGGTGGCTAATAGTGCCAATAGCTCGCACAACGTCTGTCAGACGTTATTTTTTTATGTTTTATAGGACAGCATGATATGCTAGGCATTTCAAATTCAAAGTATATCAGGGCGGTACAAATTCCCAAGTGAATAATGAATGGGAGCGTAATTCTTTATTCATTGCGAAGAGAATCGTCGAAAGGTTTCAGCGGTGTGACTGCATGATATTGCTTATAGACTTTCAAAACTTTTTGGGAAAAATTGCATTAAAAATTTCATTAGCCATTATTAGTGCTTTTCAATTATATTTGAAGTCGCCAAAAAAAGACTTTAAACACTTATTGTATTCTACTGCTATTAAAAATTTGAACAGTTAAATTTAATTAAATTGCACTTTGACAAAAGCAGCAGCAAACAGACCGATGAGGCTGAGGAGCTCTTCGGCGTTCCGATAGTTCTCGGGTCTGATGCGCACATGAATGTTCTCGCCATACGTTGCGACAGCAACCCTGGTGTGGTTCGGACCCACGTCGAAGCGCTGTGTGGTCTCCTGCACGAAGCGGATCTCTCGCAGGAAGTTGAAATGCCAGATGCTGTTCGACTGGTCGATCAGAAAGAGCACGTTGGCTGCTCGCAAGGGAAGCTCTGTGTAGTTGGTGTGGTTGATGTGGTTGATGTTGTTGATGTGGTTGGTGTGGTTGATGTGGTTGAAAGGGTTGGTGTGGTTGGTGTGGTTGATGTGGCTGGTGTGGTTGGTGTGGTTAGTGTAGTTGGTGTGGTTGATGTTGTTGATGTGGTTGGTGTGGTTGAAAGGGTTGGTGTGGTTGGTGTGGTTAGTATGTTGATGTGGTTGGTGTGATTGGTGTGGTTGGTGTGGTTGAAGGGATTGGTGTGGTTGGTGTGGTTAGTATGTTGATGTGGTTGGTGTGATTGGTGTGGTTGATGTGGTGTTATTGCAAAAGTGGCTGTTTGTTATTCTAAGTGTGGTTAGTTTGGTTGATGAAGTTGTTAAAGTTTTTATTTTAAGTGCGAATCTTGTAACTAGTTTGGTTGGTGTGGCTTAGTGTGGTTGGTGTGGCTTAGTGTGGTTGGTGTGGCTTAGTGTGGTTGGTGTGGCTTAGTGTGGTTGGTGTGCTTAGTGTGGTTGGTGTAGCTTAGTGTGGTTGGTGTGGCTTAGTGTGGTTGGTGTGGCTTAGTGTGGTTGGTGTGCTTAGGGCGTTGAAATGACTATAATACATTTTGAGTTAAGGGGAGAGGGCTGAAAGAGCAGTGTGAACTAGTTGTGTGAGAAGATTTGAAAACAAAGTTTTCCATGAGAACCTTTCGAGTGAGCTGTTCCTGAGAATGTCTGTGAGGGATTATTTGATAAAATAATCCATTAGACTTAACAGAAATGACAATCAGGTGTTTTTGAAGAAAAAACTTGCAGGTGAAATAAAAACATTGCAACATGTCTTCAAGACTTCGGATAACAATTTTAAACTCTTCTGCCTGCTTTTCTCATATCCAGACCGTCAAGTATATCCAGATGCGCAAGACAAACGGCCACTGCATTCAAGCGAGCCTGTGTCAATGTGGCGCGCAACCAAGTCTTAAAACGCCGCAAAGCACTGAATGACCTCTCTGCTGCACACGACGTTGCTGGAGGCACAAGCATCCACCGGATCAGACGTTCAACTCGAGGAAACAGAAAGCTGAGCGATGATTATGGCTTCCTTGCTTTGGAAGTGTCTTCCTCGTCTTTAGAGATGGCTACTGTGGAGAATTGCCTCACGATACTGATTGCAAAGACAAAACACTTTAACGTGTACAGCTCCCATGCCCTCCCCCTTGCTTCTCCCTCAAAACCAATGACATACATCCGCCCCTGATGCGAGGCATGGCAATTTTAAAGCCTGAAGTATGTTTTTGCTTTCAACATGCCCATTTAAACAGCACATTTCAACTTTTAATATTTACTTATTATAGGAAATTATATTATTCTGCTTTTTAAAAGATAAATTCTCATTAGTCAACTTGATTCGATTGAAATTGTATGGTTTAACGATAATACATCATAAATACTTCTTATTTTTAATTTATATTTGATTAATTTACTTTTATTTCAACTTTTATATAGGTTAAAAAAATTAAATTTTAAAATAAAATCATTAAAACCGGGCTTAAAATTTACCAAACCCGTTAATCGGGTACGTGGGTACTCGTTGCCATCTCGGTTCTGTATGTCAAGTATTTTCTAAACAATGATGCTTTAGTCATTTTTAGCAACAGTGAAATTATACGGATATTGTCAATTTGTCAAAGTGCTTTTTGTTCTAACCAATGCAAGGCAGACGCCCACAAGTTGCAGGAGGGCAGGGCAGTCGAACTTCTGCTTCATCTCAATCCACTGGAAGAATACAATGATTGGGTTGAAACCTGTATTCTTCTTTTTGTAACAAACAATCTAATATACTTTTAAAAATATTTTACAGTAAGATTGAATAGTCTGCGAACATAAAACTTTATTTAACTATTGATTCCTAGCATTATATTTTAATTCAATCAGTTTTTATTGCCAACTTTGAGCTAAATTAAATTTATTTCAACACCGTTTTGCATAGAAAATAAATAACAGTTTCAAATGTTAAAATAATTAAAAATATTTTTTTAATCGTAGTTGGTTTCCGGGAGACTTTCACGCCAAGAACTCGCGTCTGAACGATATTCACCCGTTTGGCTGCTTTAAATTATTCTGCCCCGGAAATGTATCTAGTTATTATATTTAATTATTAAAGACCTTGCATTCTTTAAATAATTATCCAACATTTTAATTTAATTTCTTTAACTGACTTATCGAATAAACGTTTATAGATATTCAGTAAAAATCTTTATAAACTCTTTGTGCTTGCCTTTTAAAGAAACCCTCTTATGAGAATATATGCCTGCATACATCAGGACTTATAATACATATGACTTGAGCTTCACTCTACCGCTCGATTGATTCTATCCTGCATGCACTCACTCTGAAACAATCCAAGTTTTAGTAATTTAGAAATGTTTCTGAAATTAATAAATTGACTAAAATTGTTTTTGCAACTGTTTTGTTCAATATTTTACTTTTTCGAACAGAATTATTTATTTTTCACACGGGCAATGGAGCCCAGCAGACATCGTCACTGTTGCCTTGCAGTCATTCGCTTGCCAAAGACTGAGAGAGTTAAGCCAAAGGTGAATTTAAAAATCTGCCGCTTTAGGGCTGTCAAAACTGAAGGTAGGAGAAACAGCCTCGTTATTATTGTTATACGAAACTAATTTTTTATAACTTTTTCATATTTTTTTTCATATTTTCAATTATAACATTTCATTTTAAAAAAACTAAGCTTTTTTAAAATAATTTTTACAGTGTATTTCATATTATTTTTAACAATTATGAAATATGTAAAACAAACTTAATTTGTATTAAAATGTTTTAAAAATTAGAAAAAAAACTATAAAATAAAAATAAAGTTGAACTATACAAATAAATTAATAAATAATAAATAACATTTTAAACAGTAATAAAGAGATTTTTCCTCCGTTCCCCGCCAAAACAATCCCTGCCACGCTGTAGCCTTCCACCTTCGTGCTCCCGTTCGCACAACCAATCATACTTTTCCTTAAAACAGTGAAACTTTTTTAATTTCAAATAGGTCAAGTTCTTGTCTTTTAAATGGATTCAAGGATAACTAAACAGTAAAAGTTTTGTCATAAAAAATCATTGATTGAAAATAATATCAATCTCATTTTTTGATGAAAAACTTGTACTGCTCATTGAATTGTTCTTTATACAGTTTCAGAAAGATAAAATACCGTTTGTACTACACATATTGAAACTAAATATATTTAAAAGTGTTTTTCTGCGCCTGAATGGAGTTATGATGTCATCATAGTTGATGTTTTCGTCAGATTCAGTCTTCAGGAAACAGAGTTCCAGCAACTGTCGCATCGTCCAATTGACGTCATTCGCTACGATGGAATCGGTCATTTTCTCGAGTCAAGCAAACAATTCTGCAAGATTAATGCACGACTGAAATGTCTAAAGTGCAATGTGTCTCTGCACCTGCATTGTGCACTTATGTAATCCCATTCCATAACGGTAACATGATTCGAATAGCCTATGCAATGCTCGATTAACACTTGAAAAAACATTAAATTCTCTTTTCTTTGTGAATTGAATCCGTTTGAACTTTGGAAATAAATAGATCCTAAAATTGTCATGAAAGGGTTCAAACTAAATTGCGTTAATAAATTTTTTGAAAATAAAATTCATTTAAATATTTATAGCATTTTTATTTAGTGATAAAAACATATTTTTAATGTTAGCAGTGTTATAAATCTCTAGAATGAGGGCAAATGAAAGGGTTAATGCATTAATTCTAAATGTTTTTACAATTTTCGTACATTTACTTTCAAACCCTCCCCTACCATTGGTAAAATGTTTCAGTTGTACCCTTCTCCCATTGCATCTTCTATTCTTCACTCTATTGTCACTCTCCCACCCCATCTCTAGACCGCCCATTGACATCACAACTTGACAGAAACGGGAGTCTCTCTCTGGCACTTGCTGGCATCCAGGTGGATCTTGAGCGAGTCTTTCCTGGTGAAGGGAGCATGGCACCTCGGACATCTGTGCGAACTTCCCCGGTGTTTCTGCATGTGTCTGTAGAAGGAGCTTTTGTGCTGGTACCTGGCTTGGCATGTGCAGCATCTGTAGGAGTGGTGAGAGTTGCATGGGGGCTGTGGTGCTTGCGGGTGTTTTGAAGGGGTGTTGGAAGCGCTTAGAGTAGATTGCAAGCAGGTTTTTGGAATAAGTGAATTTGTGTAATGGTTTGAAACAATTTTAATATAGGATGGTTCTTTAGTAAAAATACAAGGATTCGAATTAAAAACATCCTGCTTTCTTCGAAGTGTTGTGGATGTCTTGAAGGGACTGTTGGTGTGCGTTTTTGTTTGATGAATTTGAGAAGTATTTAACAAATTCGAAATGCTGAAAAGGCCTGTGTTGCTGAGTGTGGTGGGGCTCGACGAAAGGGGGCTGGATGGAGCGCTGTTGAGGGCTGCTGCATTCGTTGTCTCAGTCGAGCGAGAAGGAGGACTTGTGCTCAATATAGCTTCGATACTGAAGTTTGTATATTTCTGTTGCTTTTTAATTGTAGTTCCGTTCCTTGCAGTTTCCATAATGCAATTAATAACGCTTGACTTTGAAATACAATAGGCTTTATACTAACAGTTCCTATGAAGAACGGATTGGTTAGGTTGATTGGCAAAAAAGCCTTTTAGATTATTAAACAGAAAATGATTCTTAAAAATGAACCGTTGTTCTTATATATAAAGGCGTTGACCTGAATTGAAGTTACCTGATTTTGACAAAGACTTGACTTCAATCGTGGACGTTTGAGTAATTTGTGACTTCATAAAGTAAATCTGTGCATAGTTTCCCTCGTTTCCTTTGATGGTCGAAGTAAGAACTCTCGAGTCAATACTGCATCTGAAGAATGCTATAAAGACTCCCGTTAATTACTAGCGGCTCTCTGAAATCGCCGTTGAGAAGTTTTCACTTTCTATGCATCACCATCTCACTTCAACTATGTGAATACTTCAAAGGCTTGGAGATTATGAAATTTAACTTAATTGAGAAAAAATGAAATTCTTTCTTTTGAACATGCCATATCAAATAATGGCATTGAAAAGCTTTCTTTTACGGTAGGTTTCTGCTTTAGAGTCATGAATTTAATGTTTGAAAATCAAATTTTATTCAAAATGCTTGATATATTTTACGGAGAATATTTTTCACAATGTTATCAAGTGTTGAAATGCTGTTGATTTATTTAGGCGAGCACACGGTGCCACAGCAGGGACAGCGGGGAGGGGCAGCTTGGCCACTCTGACTGGCTGAGCCTCCAACACTGTTCCTGGGGGCAGGCTTGCAGCACTGGGGAGGACAGCAGGGGGGAGGGCAAGGGTTGAAGGTGGTGACAAGACACGAGGGACCACAGTTCGTGATTGGACCCATGCAGCACTGGTCAGCCACCTCCAATGGACCCTTCCTCTTTATGTACTCTCCAACCTTGGAACAAGCAATTGTGGCGCATTTTAAAGACTAATAAATTTCAGTAAATAAATATTTTTCTTAATTAATTGGTAGCAGCTTTCGAGAACCACCCATCCTTTCCTTCCACCACCACCCCCTCCTTCCACCACCCACCACCCCTACCTTCCACCATCACCCACTCTTTCCACCACCCACCACTATCTCTTTCCACCACCACTTCCTTCCACCTCCCACCACCACCACCTCCTCCCACCACCACCCCTCCTCTCACCACCTCCTCCCACCACCACCACCTCCTCCCACCACCACCACCTCCTCCCACCACCACCACCTCCTCCCACCACCACCACCTCCTCCCACCACCACCACCTCCTCCCACCACCACCACCTCCTCCCACCACCACCACCTTCTCCCACCACCACCACCTCCTACCACCACCACCACCTCCTCCCACCACCACCACCTCCTCCCACCACCACCACCTCCTCCCACCACCACCACCTCCTCCCACCACCACCACCACCTTCTCCCACCACCACCACCTCCTACCACCACCACCACTTCCTCCCACCACCACCACCTCCTCCCACCACCACCACCTCCTCCCACCACCACCACCACCTCCTCCCACCACCACCACCTCCTCCCACCACCACCACCTCCTCCCACCACCACCACCACCTTCTTCCACCACCACCACCTCCTCCCACCACCACCACCTCCTCCCACCACCACCACCTCCTCCCACCACCACCACCTCCTCCCACCAACACCACCTCCTCCCACCACCACCACCACCTCCTCCCACCACCACCACCTCCTCCCACCACCACCACCTCCTCCCACCACCACCACCTCCTCCCACCACCACCACCTCCTCCCACCACCACCACCTCCTCCCACCACCACCACCTCCTCCCACCACCACCACCTCCTCCCACCACCACCACCTCCTCCCACCACCACTACCTCCTCCCACCACCACCTACTTGCTCCTCCCACCACCACCACCTCCTCCCACCACCACCACCTCCTCCCACCACCACCACCTCCTCCCACCACCACCACCTCCTCCCACCACCACCACCTCCTCCCACCACCACCACCTCCTCCCACCACCACCACCTCCTCCCACCACCACCACCTCCTCCCACCACCACCACCTCCTCCCACTACCACCACCTCCTCCCACCACCACCTACTTGCTCCTCCCACCACCACCACCTCCTCCCACCACCACCTACTTGCTCCTCCCACCACCACCACCTCCTCCCACCACCACCACCTCCTCCCACCACCACCACCTCCTCCCACCACCACCACCTCTTCCCACCACCACCACCTCCTCCCACCACCACCTACTTGCTCCTCCCACCACCACCACCTCCTCCCACCACCACCACCTCCTCCCACCTCCACCACCTCCTCCCACCACCACCACCTCCTCCCACCACCACTACCTCCTCCCACCACCACCTACTTGCTCCTCCCACCACCACCACCTCCTCCCACCACCACCACCTCCTCCCACCACCACCACCTCCTCCCACCACCACCACCTCCTCCCACCACCACCACCTCCTCCCACCACCACCACCTCCTCCCACCACCACCACCTCCTCCCACCACCACCACCTCCTCCCACTACCACCACCTCCTCCCACCACCACCTACTTGCTCCTCCCACCACCACCACCTCCTCCCACCACCACCTACTTGCTCCTCCCACCACCACCACCTCCTCCCACCACCACCACCTCCTCCCACCACCACCACCTCCTCCCACCACCACCACCTCTTCCCACCACCACCACCTCCTCCCACCACCACCTACTTGCTCCTCCCACCACCACCACCTCCTCCCACCACCACCACCTCCTCCCACCACCACCACCTCCTCCCACCACCACCACCTCCTCCCACCACCACCACCTCCTCCCACTACCACCACCTCCTCCCACCACCACCTACTTGCTCCTCCCACCACCACCACCTCCTCCCACCACCACCTACTTGCTCCTCCCACCACCACCACCTCCTCCCACCACCACCACCTCCTCCCACCACCACCACCTCCTCCCACCACCACCACCTCTTCCCACCACCACCACCTCCTCCCACCACCACCACCTCCTCCCACCACCACCACCTCCTCCCACCACCACCACCTCCTCCCACCACCACCACCTACTTGCTCCTCGATACTCTTGGCCAACTCGTTGAGTTGCTCGAGTCCCTTGAGGATGAAGGCGGACATGTCGTCGTCTGTCTTCTCCTCCTCCTTCTTGTCCTTGTCCTCGTCCTGCCCGCCTCCCTTGTTCTTCTCCTTGTTCAACTTCTCCTTCGAGCTCTTCTTGTCGACATCCTTCTTAGAGTCCTCTGTGTGTGTTTGTGTGTGTGTGTGTGTTTGTGTGTGTGTGTGTGTTTGTGTGTGTTTGTGCGTGTGTGTGCGTGTGTATGTGTGTGTGAATAGAACAGGGACGGTTGAAAATTCTCTCCCCATGCAGGCCCCTAATAGATACTTCAGTTAGCGAAATGTTAACTTGCTCATTACAACAGCCTCATTTCAGATGCACGTCTCTGAACAAATGCCACTTCGCCTCACTTTTGCTTTTCCGTTTTTCGGACATTTTGATGTTCTTCGTTTTGATGATTGTTCGAAAAGGATGTTGTTTTCGCTCAAGGCAACGTCATAACTAAATGTTTTTTATTTACATTATGAAAATGTATAACTAAAAAAACTTAGATAACTAATAAATGAAATCCTTTTATCAAATATTTCCGATATTAAAGTTTTAAAGAAACCAACATCAAGTTCAGAGTTTAAAATATATTTAAAGCAAGTAATAAAAGATTTGATCTTATAAAAGTTCAATGTTGGATTTGTGAGTGAAGGATGGGAGGTGAGAGGAAAGCAGGGACTCGCCCCTCCTCTCCCTTATCAGGTCGAGTCGCATCTTTGTCACTTTGGAGGGCGTGTACTCGAAGAGGTCATAGGGGTCCGGGTACTTTTTGCAGTGCATGTTGTTCAGCACGTGCAACGGCAGCAGCTCGCCTGCAAACTCGCTTGCCAGGACAGCGTCATCGTCGTAAATCCTGCCCTCCTGCTCGTGTGCCTTGCCGTGCAGCATGTTGTGTCTCTCGAGCATCTTTGCTTCCACCTGGTCACTCGACACCACGTCCTCTTCCAGCAGACTTCTCAGCAGCCTCCTCTTCACCTGCTTCATCTCTCGTCGCAGGTTTGCCTCCAAATGCTCCTGGTACTTCTTTCTTTTCTGCTTTTCCTTTTCATTTTCAGCGTTCAATCGCTCTGAGCTTGTTGACTCCTTCAATGGCTTGGACACCTCCCAATCTTCATCTACATTCAACCAATCTTCTTCACGCAGCGAAGTGTATCTTTCTACTTTCTCGTCATCATCATCTCCGTCATTCCTTCCATTCAAACTGCTCTTCCCAGCTATTTCTCTATTCTTATCACCGTTTATGTCTATAGCTGCCACATCCTTTCCACTTTTCCCGTTCTTTTCAATAGCTGCCACATCCTTTCCACTTTTCCCGTTCTTTTCAATAGCTGCAATATCCTTCCCACTTTTCCCGTTCTTTTCGTTATCTATCATACCTTTGTCACTTTTTAAGTTGTTTTTTCCATCTTTTGAAAGAATTTCTTTTTTGCTATTTTCGCCTTGCACTCCACTTTTGGCACCCTTTCTCCCATCGACGTCGCCAAAAATGTTTCCCTTTCCAGCACTTTCCTTCTCATCCATTTTTTTCAAAATTCCTTTTTTAACAGCAGCAACTTTACTCTCTCTGGCATCTGCCTTCTGCTTCTTCTTCATCGACGACATGCGTGCCTTCTGCAGCATCTGCGACTTCCTCAGCGAACTTTTCAACACGTCATTTGCCTTCTTTTTCAAATCCAATCTTTTACTATTCTTATTTTTGAATTCATTTTTATTTAGAGAAAATCTTACTCCCTTCTTTCCTTTCTTTTTTTTCTTCTTTTTCGAGGCTTCTTCCACTGATGCCACGTTGAATCTCGCTCCAGCTTGCTGCTTGCTGCCTTGGCTTTGGTAGCAGAGGTAGAGGAGGCTCCCGCAGCAGTTGACCGCGTAAATCCTCCTCCCGCAAGAGTCAAACGTAAAGTACAACTGGCAGCAGCAGGAACCACATGTGCAGCTGCTAGAGCCCTGAAGTTGAAGTTACTTCATTAAGTGTTGTAACACCAATTTTTACTTCACAATTTATTTCGATACATAATAATGAACGGCTTATATGAAGGTTGTGTTTGAGTGACAATACTGAATGATTCAGCCTAGCACCTGGTCACTGGACTGGCCAATGCAAGAAGCTGCCTGCCTGCCCAGGTCGGGACATGAGGCTGCAGGAAGAAGTCATTGCGGGCTATAAAATCGATTATAAAACCCATATATATATATATATATATATATATATATATATATATATATATATATATATATATATATATATATATATATATATATATATATATATATATATATATATATATATATATATATATATATACTTATATATACTTATATATATATATATATATATATATATATATATATATATATATATATATATATATATATATATATATATATATATATATATATATATATATATATATATATATATATATATATATATATATATATATATATATATATATATATATATATATATATATATATATATATATATATATATATATATATATATATATAGGCCTATTAAACGCTTCGAAAAGATCGCGTACAAGAGTTTCTGGGGAGAGAAACGAACGCTCCACAGCAGGGACACTGGCAACAGTCACACATCCCCACGCACGTATCCCTCTGATGAAGTCTATGCCTCACCACTTTCGGTTTCAAAAAAAAGATTTCAAAATAATGAAGTTCTCCAGAGAGTTTTATTCCGAAGCAGATGTTATATTATTGAATCTTAATAAATCATTCATTTGGTTGTTGCTTATAATTTAGGTGAATTTCATGTCTTCAAATGTTTATGTTGACAGTGTTCATTTAAAAACATTGAGTTAACAATACTAAATCGTGTCTTTTTTATCTAAATAAAAAAGGAAATCTTAAAATGGTAAAATAGAATACCCAAAGGATTAGATTATGTTCATTTTACTGTCAGTTGAAGAATGCCTATGCGAAATATTCGTGTTTTTTGTATATTTTCTTAAACTATAACTTGCGATTTGATGGTTAAAGTAACAAATATATTAATGAAAACAATGAATTTAAAATATGTAAAAAAATAAGTATAATTTGTGTTTAGACATAAATCTAGGATTCTAGTTTAAAAGAAAATGTTAAAACAGTTATATTCTGCATGGGCACTCCTCAAGCACTTGAAGCACACAAGAGGAACTACTTGGAGGCCTCCTCGTCGTCTGACAACTCGATCACTCCATTCTCCACTGACGCCTGCTTCTTCAATGCACGACCAGCAGGCGCTACACTGACCTTGCTGCCCACGCATGCCAGGGTGTTGTGGAGAGCTCGAGGGATGGTGAGACCGGCAAGGATGGCTTGTCGGTATGTAGTGTACTCTGCCAACAACCTGCCAACCAACCCCTCCTGCTGCCTCAACTGCTTCTCTTTCGTAAGCTTTTCAACGTCGTTCTTTACCGACGTGAGCCAAACCTCCATGTATTTGGTGGCGTTGATGCATCGTTTGAGAACCTTTTCCACATTCAGTTTGTTCACCAGACACGAGTTGCTGTAGAAGGAGGTGGCTGCGATGTGCTCAGATGGTGTGATGTGGCAAGATGCTGTCGCTTGCTTGCTGCTCGAAGCTGTTTCTGTCAGCCTTGATGGCCTCTTTGGCTGGGGAGGATCCTCAAAATTAGTGACTGCAGCAGAAGTTTGACCTGCAGGAGTCGTAATTGGTGTTGTATTGGAAGCGGTTGAAGGGGCAATGGGGGTGAGACAATCGGTCGATTTTCGGTGCAGCTTGCTGAGTCTAGAACTAGATCTTGAAGCGATATTTTTCAAAAGTGAAGTTGGTGTCTTTGGCTTCTTCATCTCTGGAGTGTCAGCATCTTTGTTCCTCCTGAGTGAGGCAAAGCAGGTTATCAAAGTAAAAAGACACCTCAATTCCTTCAATCGAATGCCTCCTACCTAACAGCAAGAGGAGTGTTTTGATCTACTTTCATGACCTACAAGTTTATAAAAGTTGTATTGAAGGGTTATTGAAATATGTTATAGCAGTTTATCTATTTTTACTTCAATTAATATAAGATAAAATAATTTTAAAATTCAAAACTTCATTTGTAATATTATTCAAAACAGGTGTTTAGAGTGGAACCCATATACATATAATATACTATATATATATGAAGGAGACCATATACATTCAAAAAAAACTCAATTCAAAATTGATTTTATTCAGCAAATTAACAAGGTTAATTTCTAGGAGACCCGAAGTATACACTTGTTGGGCCACCCAAACAAAAAATTACAGAGAAATTGATTAATATAGTAATCACAGTAAACACAAAAATTAAATTTAATGTAAACCCAATTTTTATTAACTTTCCATTCAATCAATCAATCAATCAATCAAATCAATTTCTATAGCGCTCTTTCCTCAAATTCAAGAATAATCAAATTTTTGTAGAAATATGAAAGTAAAAGTACTCAGATTTATAATAGATTTTTATTAGACTGATTGGTCAGAATAACATTTATATATGAATAGACAAATAGAAAACTATTAGAAAAGAAATTTGAATTAATTAACTTGTAAATTATAACCTTATATGAACCTAGTGACAATGAATTTTTAGCATGTTATATTTTAGTGGCGTACAACCCAAACGAGCCTCCAATCACTTAGACTGCACATTTTACATTCGCACCTATGGATTAATAGGTTATCGGTTACACTTGAACCTATGGTCCTAGGACCTATGTCATAAGACCATTAACCTGTGGTCAAGCCTAGAGTCGAACACTTTAATGGTTTACAGTGTAATTTATATACTTTAACGGTTAAAGTTTAACCGTAACACTCACCTACCCATTCAGCAAGTGAATACAATTTAATAAAATTCAATATATTGTTGCTCCAAAATATAAGAACATAGGTATTCTCAGCTACTTCAACGCATTTCTAATTATTTTTCTTTACTTACCTTTGCCTTTGAGTCACTTAGTTCTCTTTTTCTTTTAGCCGACATTCTGTGCACACGTTTGTTTACGTTTGTCTATAATGGTAAAAGTGAAAGAGAATGATTAAAAGTAAAAGAATGACTTTTTTGACTTTTATTTAGTTTTTGTGCTTATATGTCTTTACGGTAAACGAATAAAAAATCTTTGGATAAAAAGTCTTCCGCATAAATGTCTTTGGATAAAAAGTCTTCCGCATAAAAAGTCTTCCGGATAAAAAGTCTTCAGGACAAAAAGTCTTCAAGATAAAATGTCATCATCATCATCCCCACCACAATCATTATCACTACCAGTGGCGCAACCAGAGGAGGGCTGGGGGGGGGGGGAGGGGGCTAAGCGAGAAAAGATTGTTTTGATAAATTTTAAATGTGAACAGAAAATAAAATATTATAAATTAAAAAATTGAATTTATTTTATGAAATTAAAATTTAACAAATTGAAATTTAACAAATTGAAATTTAACAAATTGAAATTTAACTTATGAAATTTGACTTATGAAATTTGACTTATGAAATTAAAATGTGAAATTTGACTTATGAAATTAAAATGTGAAATTTGACTTATGAAATTAAAATGTGAAATTTCTTGTACAAAATACGTGAAAATACTCGGTATTAAAACAGCAAAAATATATATAAATTCCTGTTGCAAAAATGCAACAGCAGCGGTAAACAATTAAAAAAAATTACTAAAGTTCAGCCCCCCCTGCATTTTTTGCTGGTTGCGCCCTTGATCACTACCATCACCACCAGTTATCATCATCATCGTCATCATCGTGTGTGTGTGTGTGTGTGTGTGTGTGTGTGTGTGTGTGTTTGTGTGTGTGTGTGTGTGTGTGTGTGTGTGTGTGTGTGTGTGTGTGTGTGTGTGTGTGTGTGTGTGTGTGTGTGTGTGTGTGTGTGTGTGTGTGTGTGTGTGTGTGTGTGTGTACCTCTAATAAATCGACCCTCTGGATCATTGCCAAAGATGAATTCAACTTCCCCATCACATATGTGAACAATTTGAAAAAGATGCATGGATAGATGGATGGATGCATGGATGGATGGATGGATGGATGGATGGATGGATGGATGGATGGATGGATGGATGGGTGGATGGATGGATGGATGGATGGATGGATGGATGGATGGATGGATGGATGGATGGATGGGTGGATGGATGGATGGATGGATGGATGGATGGATGAATGAATGGATGGATGAATGGATGGATGAATGGATGGATGGATGGATGGATGGATAGATGGATGGATGGATGGATGGATGGATGGATGGATGGATGGATGGATGGATGGATGGATGGATGGATGGATGGATGGATGGATGGATGGATGGATTAATAAATAAATGAATAAACGGCATCTTAATTGTAACTAATGTGGCGTTGATGTAATCTTGATTCTGAAGTAGACGTGTCATTAATATTTTGAGGATGAGGATGATGATGATGATGATGATGATGACGACGATGATGATGATAACTGGTAGTGGTGGTAGTGATGATGATAGTGGTGGAGATGATAATAATAATAATAATGAAATTCATTTATATAGCGCTAAGGAACGCAACAGAAGCGCTCTTTGTCAGGTTCTTAGTGCAAATTTATATTTATCATCTTATTCAGATTGTTGTTGTTGTTAAGATGATCACTCTCGATGAGCTGAGAGAACTCATTGAGGAAGTATGTTGTGATTGGGCCAGGTGGTCTGTAAATTATTGTGATGTTGATTGGGGATTTAGTGTTGATGATTTTGACTGAGGTGTTCGAATTCAGTGAATTTAGTCGTGGCGATACGTTGGCAGGTGACATCATTTGTGTGCACAAGTGCAATCCCACCACCTTTTCTTCCAGTCTCACGATGCTGATGGACTACTGAAAAACCTGGTGGACATAGGTCATTCTTGACTGCTGGTGGTGCGTCAGCTGAGATCCATGTCTCAGTGATGGCCATGATGGCAAAGTGATGTTGAGAGATTGTGTCGAGAATAAGGGAAGCTTTGTTGGGTAGTGATTTTGGAGGAGGGCAGAGAGTCGTGTTGTTGCGAATTTCTAATAATTGATTAGGAGAATATTTCATTTTGGTGATGTGATGTTGAGCGATAATGACAATCGGTGATGAATCGCAGGAATGGAGTTTTTGTGAAATAAAATTAACTCGAGACGACTGAGAATAAATAAACCAAAGGAAATACTGCAAAAAAGTTAGCTAAAGTTAATAAGTAAATAAAATATCCACTAAGAACGAGATAAAAATAAACACGCCATGTTTAAAGCATAGACGTGAGAGTAATGATGATGATGATGATGACTTTTTATCCTGAAGACTTTTTATCCGGAAGACTTTTTATCTGGAAGACCTTTTATCCTAGAACCTTAAAGATATCTAAAAAACAAAAAATTGACGTTTTTTCTGTATAAAAAAGTATAAATTGACTTTCGGCAAAGTAATTCAGCCTTTTAAACATTGGCATTCTGAACTTTTCTGCTTTCTTCTTTATGCAGTTTACCTACAACTATAATTGAGCAATGAATTAGCAGACAAGTAAAGACATGGTTTTTTATACAAAAAAACGTCAATTTTATTTTTTTTAGATATCTTTAAAAGTAATTTTTCTGATTAGAATTTTATAAAGTGACATTTTTTTCTGAAAATAAAAATATAAAACTCTTTTCCTAATCCTAACTAACCCTTAAAAAATAGTTTAAACTGATTTTCTGCAAAGTAATTCTGCTTTCATCGTTATGCAGTTTACCTACAACCCTCAATTATATTGTTCTCAAAAATTCGTTGCTTAATTATATTAATCTCAATATTCCGCTTAATTAATCGCTCTTCTTAATGAAAGTAATCAAAATGAAAGATTAATTTAAAAATAATATTTGAAAAATGCGCTTATAATTATTTTGATACAAATTTGATTTATAATTATTTCTTTATTATGCGTTTTAAAAATTGTATAAAAAATATTAACCAAACAATTGGGAAGAGTTTAATGAGCATGAATTATGCAAATCGGCTGATAGAAAGTTTTACCAAAGTTTTAAAATAGTATACCCAAAACCATTTAATCTACAAATTTATCGGATGTGGCAGCTGCTTAAACCATATGTAAAACTACATTTAAATCATAATTCTTGATAAAGTGGCATTTATTGTAAATATAATGATACATTTTCATTTTTCCTGTAAAAAAAGTAAAAATTTATATTTATTAATTGCAATTTGCAATCCTCATAATCCGCAAATCTGCGTTTCATGCTAGAATAACAAAAATTACTTTTAAAGTTTACTTAAAAAAGGAATCGAAAACGGCTAAATACTCAACATTGATGACAGTCTTCACATTATATATAATAAACTATAAATCGATGATTATGAAAACTTGTCAGATTAAATCAAACTGGTCAGTTATATTATTTTTATTTCATAAATTCATACTTTGAATTTGAATTATTAATTTTTAGTTGATTGCTCAGTTGATCATTTCAACAAAAAAAGATGCCCATTGATCTTATTCATATGGCAGCATGTCTGTTGCATCCCCCAGTTTAAAATAATAATATTAAGAGTTTGGGATAGAAAAGAAATAAATATCAAGACTTTCATTAGAGAAAATTTAATTCCATTTTGTTCAGCCAGATCAAGCTGCAGTGCCGTTGAGAAAAAAACAAATGATGGTTATTTAGACCTATTATCTTAGTTTTTATAATGTAAAAATTCTAATACAATTGTTATACTATCAAAAAAAAATTTTTTTGTGTGTTTTATATCGTTTACAGCCTGACAGACGCAGGCCATGTTACAATGGTTCTGAGAACCATGGTTCTTATGCGCCGAGGCGCCACTCCACACGACGTACACATCTCTCAATGCATACGTCGCAAACACCGCATCATATACACTAGTTATATGATAGTTCACGGTTGCTTGTCAGGGATTCGAACAGGCAGCCTTTGAGTTGCAAGTCCAACGTCTACCATCTAAGCCATCCCCGCTCCCCGCTCCAAATTATACGAATGATTTTATTTGTGAAGTTGTGGAGAATGAAAATGTTGTCCAAAAAAATATTTCTAACATTATTGTGGAATTAATAATAATGATCGAGGGAATAAATTCAGATGAGGATGAATTGTACAAATATTCACAATAACGTCCCACCAAAATTGAAGATTATAAAAATGTTCAATTTATTGGAGTAAAATGAACTTTTTCCAATACTACTAGAAGAAGCCAAATTTTTATTTAGTATACCTGCAAGTTCTATTCCATGTGAACAAAATTTTAAACATGTTGAAATTTCAGACCCAAGATCACCTAATTTGAAAGCTAAAACTTTTGACGGTTTAACCCGTGTGAAAAGCAATAAAGACTTGATTGAATTACTTAAAAACAATGACTTTCATTTCAATATATATTTGAAATTTTAATCGTGTTTTTGTATCTTTTTAAAAGAAATATTTTTTGACTTTCAAATAATAAATGTTAAGAAATGTTGGGACTAGCAAGTTTGGGACCTGTGAAAACGGCAGCAAAAATAAATAAATAAACAAATTTTTTGGGGAATGGGTCGGGACCGGGTCAAAAAGTTTCGGGAAAGGGTCGGGACCGTGAATCAAGTTGAGGGAACGGGACGGGACGGGAATTATAATTCTGATGGCCCATCGAAACGGGACGGGACGGGAAAAGAAATTTCGGGAAAGGGACGGGACCGGGAATGAAAAATCGTCCATGTCCGACCTCTAGTCCCGACCCATTCCCAAATTTTATTTATTTATTTATTTTTGCTGCCGTCTTCACCGGTCCCAAACTTGCTAGTCCTAACATTTCGTAAAATTTATTATTTGAAAGTCAGAAAATATTTCTTTTACAAAAATGTAAAAAACACGATTTAAACTTTAAATTTAAAAAAAGAAAGTCTTGAAGTTATTAATTGTTTTTGAGTAATTCAATCAAATCATTATTGCTTTTCACACGGGTTAAACCGTCAAGAGTTTTAGCTTTCAAATTAAATGATCTTGGGTCTGAAGTTAAACGACCACATGGTGAAAAATTCCGTTCACAGGGAAAAAAACTTGCAGGTATATTAAACAAAACTTTGGCTACTTCTTGTAGTATAGGTCTAAATAACCTTCATTTGTTATTTTTCTCAACGGCACTGCAGCTTGGTCTGGCTGTAAAAAATGGAATTAAATTTTCCCTAATGAAAGTCTTGGTATTTATTTCTTTTCTATCCCAAACTTTTTTCATATTATTCTTTCATACTGGGGATGCAACAGACATGCTGCCATACGAATAAGATCAATCGGCATATTTTCTTTTGTCGAAATGATCAACTGAGCAATCAACTGGAAATTAATAATTCAAAGTCAGAGTATTAATTTATAAAATAAAAATAAGATAACTGTGTGTGTGTTTGTGTTTGTGTATGTGTGTTTGTGTGTTGCTGTTTATGTGTGTGTTGCTGTTTGTGCGTGTGTTTGTGTGTGTGTATATGTGTGTGTTTATGTGTGTGTGTATGTGTGTTTGTGTGAGTTTGTGTGAGTTTGTGTGTGTATGTCTGTGTGTGTGTACCAATATTTATATTTTTATTTTATTGAAAATTCTATTGTATTAATGTTAGTTTTTAAATTGTTATATTATAATTTAATATTGTTATAATATCATTTAATATTGTTATAATATAATATATAATATATTATATATAATATTTTTATAATATTATTCAATATTGTTATAATATAATTTATTATTGTTATATTATAATTTAATATTGTTATAATATAATTTATTATTGTTATATTATAATTTAATATTGTTATAACATAATTTAATATTGTTATATTATAATTTAATATTGTTATAATAGAATATAACATTGTTATAATATAATATATAATATATTATATTTAATATTTTTATAATATTATTCAATATTGTTATAATATAATTTATTATTGTTATATAATTTAATATTGTTATATTATGTTTTAATATTTTTATTTTATAATTTAATATTGTTATATTATGTTTTAATATTGTTATTTTATAATTTTATATTGTTTTATTATGTTTTAATATTGTTATATTATAAATATTCTATTTATTAATAACATATTTTAATTTTTTCAAACCGGAACATTTATCCAAATAGTTTGAATTAACCAGGGCTTTAATCTGCGGAAGTCATTATCCGCCAACAATTCTATACCCCAATACATAACACTTTCGAAAGTAAAACATTCCTGCTTTTTCTTCTGAAACATCTCATTCTATAGTTTATATTTTTAATATCATCTCTGATTTATTTATTTATTATCGTATTCACCATGTTCTTGGTCGAGTTGTTTGATTTTAAATCACTATCATTTGCATTAGAATCTAATAATTATCTTTTAGTTATGATATATTTTAAATTTATATTATTTTTCATGTTTAAATTTCAATCTGTTTCGCATTCTCGATTTGATTTTTGTTTTTTTTCACTTTCTATTTTTTTTATTTTTGTAACATGGCTTGCGTCTGTCAAGCCGTGAAGAATAAAGATTATTCCGAAATGTCTCTTCAAAAGAAGCAACTTAAGGAAGCTTTATTAAAACTTTATATAAACGAAAGTGCAATTACATAAAACTAAATGTATTATACAGATTTTAAGGTTTAACTGAACACCGATTTTCATGAAAAAAAAATAATACAATCTTTAAATGATTTGAAGATAATGTAACAATAATCATGATGAATAATACATAATGGCCAATGAATGGGCTCAAAATACTGCTATTAATACTGCTTTTTTGAGTAGAAACCTAATTGAAAGGTACTTGACATTTTAAGTAAATGAAGCACATTCAAATCTAATGGAAAATACTTGAGTAGGCACGCATAATATTGGCACTTCACCGATTTGTGATATTACTGCTTGGTATGAAATATAAAATCAGAAAAAAGTAAAGAAATTGAGCTGTTGGACGCAAGAACATGTAGAAATAAATAGGCTGCAAAAACATTATGAAATTATACTAGGCAGTCACGCATTCAACCAAAAGTAAAACTATATTACAATTAAATTGTGGATTCAACTCTGTGGATGTCCGAAGACCTGACAACGACGGTTTCGCTCGTGATTTCCTCATACACGGGCACTGCGTCAGGTCTTTGCGGTTCGAGGAGGTACTTGATGATGAGTTGGAGGTTCTGAGCGTTGAAGTCTGCTGTGACGAGCAGGGCTCCGAAGAAGTCCGACATGTGCTCTCCGTGGCAGGAAGCGTTGAAGGCGAGAAGTTTGTTGGAGCGCAGTTTGAGAATGACGCACGTCATGTTGTTGATGCTGGCTACCACTCCCAGCACGCAGAAGCCGTACAACTCGCAGTTGACGCTGTCGACTAAAGCATCCACTGTGCTGGCTGCTTCAATCGGGGTGACCAATGGCTGCACATCAGTGGAGAAAAGGGAGTACGTGTCTACGAAAGGAGTTCCTTGCAGGCTCAGAGTCTTGCAGCTGGCCTCCAGGATGCAGTTTTCAACGAGCAGTGACCAGCACTTGAGACTGCTTTCTGAGTTGAAGTCTCCAGGAACCCCCTTGGCAAGCATTCTGCTCACGAACGACACCGCTGCGATCCTGGCTGCGAGCACGTGCATGAAAGCCTCGTTGGTGGGGCACTGCTGCTCGCATGACACTGTCCAAGGGTACTTCCACACCTGCATTGACCTGAAAACACCCTCTTTCGGCAACTCCATCTCCAAGACACCCACCGGTCTGACATCGTAAGTCGAAAGGTGCTCCTCACCCTCGTCCAAGGCGGCTGCCTGCAAGTCGACTCTGATGTGCTTGTCCAGCACTTCCGAGATCTTCTTTGACCATTCTTTTTTTGCGACGTTCTCACTTTTTTGCGTTTCAAAATTACATTTCATCTTACATATCTTTGGCATTAAACCGCCTGCGAGCATGAAAACTACTGCACAGAAAGCAGAATCCGTGAAGAAGATGACGATTTTGAGAACGACAAAGAGGAGGACGAAGAAGAGAGCTGCAGTGCTGAGTTCTCGCAGCAGTCTTCTGACTGACCTTCCGAAACCGCTTTTGAGGTCAGCACTTACCTTGTAGTAGAGTTCCTTCGAGACGTACTCACTGCCGTCGCTGTCGACGAACTTAACTGCCCCCAAGTTGTGTGACTTGAGGATGCGAGACACTGTGGTGCTTTCTTCCTCGACGTCGTTGCGTTCCCTGGCGGAGAGTCGTGGTGAGTTTTCGTCGATTAGTTTGAGAATGAAGCGGTGGTCTTCGTTGATTCTCCTGAGAGACTCGTTGACGTAGTACAAGACGGAGGAGAGACAAAAGAAGCAGGGAAGAAGACTTAGAGGGTAAATGAGCGTGGCAATGAAGAGAAAAAATAGGACATTCAGAATGAAATCTGAAATTAAAAAAACAATCGAACAATACCCCATTAATATTAGGCTAAAGCCTGTTCCTACAAAAAAGTACAAAAATACTTTGAAATATTTCTTTGTACAAATGATAAACGTGGAATGGCTTCTTTCAGAGCTGCTCTTCTGATTTTCACTGCCTAGAGGAGGTTCTTCTGGACTGCCGTTGACTGGTGCTTGTAAGAGATGTGTGCATGCGTTGATGATAGGTACGTAGGCAGCGAGGCCTCTCCACAGGCATCTTACGATTCTTTTGAGTTGGAAAGGGAATAAAGGTAATTTCACAAAATGCCTGTAGTCGTTAGAGTCTTGACCATAAGACATTTCAAAAAGAATTGCTTTGTAACTTCTGGAAAACTTATTTTGCAAAACTTTCGTGCTATTTTCTTGTTTCTTGTCTCGCTGCTTGAGAAGGCATTTCTCCAGAGGGTACTGCGGCCATGACAGCAGGCTGGTGACGTAAATGAACGAGAGGCAAGAAAATAACATCCACAAAGAAAAAAACAGATCTTTTTTGGTTACGAGATAAGATCCGATAGGGTGGAGACTTATATCGAGCGGATGGATGTCTTCATGCTCTGAGAAGTGCTGCATTGCCTTCTGGTAGAACTGCAGCTTCGGAAAGTAGAGAAGCAAAGCTATGTGGATGACGCAGGGGTAGAGAATCAAAACGCCTAAGATCTTCAGAAATAGGAACCAGAACTTTTTGAGTTTTGAATGGAGAGAGAAGATGCTGGGCTGGTGTGGCCAGTGGCCCCAGCAGTGAATGCAGCAGCGTCCTTCTCCGTAGCAGTGACACACCAGTCGGAAAACAGCTCTGGGCAGCGAGAATGGAGAAGGGTCGTTGAGGTTGATCATCTGCCTGTACGAGATGCGGATGACGTAGTTGCGCTGGCCAGTGATGCCGTGTTTGAGACTGGCTCGGAAGAACTTGCTCGAGCGGTCGAACGATAGGGCGGATTTAATGCTCAAGACCAGGAAAGGACTGTAGAGAGTGATGAGGAGAGAAATAAACTCTATGATGTTTTTCAAGACGAGTATTTCCTGGATGTTGTCTATTAAGACGATTTCGCATCGTAGAGGTGTTTTAACGGAAGCTTCCAGATGGCAGCACTTGTAGGAGAGACGTGAGGTGTTTTCATTGGTGTTGTGCATGAGGTAGTGGCACAGACGCTTGTGACTTGCCTTCTCAAGATTCGGAGACATTCCATGCAGTTGCAGGGCTTTGACAATTCTGCTTATGTAGTTGCGAACAGTAGAAAGTCTGCATCTGGGAGAAAGACTGACAAGGCAGTGGTGAGGGTGGCTGGTTGTGGAAAGAGAAACGATGGGATCGTGGAGATTGATGAGGTAGAAGGAAAGAACATCCGAGTCAAGCGGCAACTCGAGCAGTTTTCTGCCAAGTTCTCCCAGGGCGAGTGTCCAGACGGAAGCGCGGTAAGATGTGGCCATGTACGGGTAGGTCTCCAAGACGTTCACTGAGTAGTTGAGGAGTTTGACCTCAAAGAGCACCACTTTCTTGCCCTGCTTTTCGATGTGTGACCGGATATTCTTCTCGACTTCGAAGCCATCTGCAAGCTCCAGTCTGCACTTCTCAGGACACTCAGTCCTCCAGCCTGCCTTCTCATTCACTGCCTCTTCTGCTGCCACAGACCGTCGAGGAAAGAATTTTTGTGCTGCAAAACTAGGTGAGCCCAAGCAGTGGGCAAGGAGCGTTGAGAGCAGCAGATGAACCTGTGTGCGTTCAACAAAGAGCTCATTGGAACATATTGGAAGGGAAAGCAAGAATAATTCATATTACTTTTCCAAATTTATTCCTATTAGTTTGATTTGATAAACAATTATGAGTTCAAGAACTCGAGGAATTCATACGAAACGAGATGGCGAGCTAATATTTGTATAACCTGAAGTGGACGCATAATACGTTGGCTCTCATTGCGTCCTTCTTTTCTCATTCCGCTCCATCGCTTCAGCTCTGCAGTGTGTGTTTTATTGCAATCTATTTTTATTTTCTCCATTGAATGTAAGCTCGACTTTTTCAGCGTGTTAGTTTCCTTTTGTTCGAACATTTGAATAGAAACATCGATGCATCGTCAAGATTGCCGTGCTATCTTCATCTTCAGATTAACACTGCACCAGCCTACTGATAGAATTCCTAGAACTTTTCCTAGAGCTTCATTGATCTATAAAGACGCTGTAATCGACTCTTCCTTCGTTCCTCGTGGCATCTTACTTCAGAAAGTTGCTTATTTTGTAAGTTTGATTCTGAACTTGAATTTTTATTCAAGTGTTTGTATGCGTGAGAATTGCATGCGCATGTGTTTCCGTGTTTGTGCATGTGTTTCCGTGTTTGTGCATGTAAGTGTGTGCGTGTGTTTCCGTGTTTGTGCATGTAAGTGTGTGCGTGTATTTATGATAATAATGCATTGTGATGCATAAACATCTTTTGTTCCTTTGTGAGCTTCCAAGAATCTCCAAGAGTGTGTGTGCTTGCTCGTAGACAGATGTGTTTGTGCGTGCGTATTCTTATTTGAAATAAGTAATAATAAATAATGCACGTAATTGTTAGGAACGTGTGGTTTATGAGACAATTAAATGAGAAGCAGATTTAGAGATATTCTGGGAATGAGGAAGTATGGTGGAGGTTGTGAATCAAAGCATTGAGAAAGCATGGGTTATCAATCAGGTTTGCATATTATTTGAATGGTAATGGCTAGTTTGGTGGCTAGAATTCTATTGAAAATAAAGTGTTTGAAATCAACTTTAATTGTTCTAACGATATTTTGTAAAGTTGAAAAAATAGAGATGAAGATCCACCAAAGGCATTTACTGACACACCTAAATATTGTGTCGAATAAAAAGTGACTCAAGAAACACGAAGTAGGTTAAGGCTCACAAAGGCACTAATAAGAACGAAGGAATGAAGTTAAAGAACTTCCCGACAGATGGCTCACTCCTGCCGTTCAATAAACGCCTGCAGCTCCTCTGCATATCAAATTAAAAGACATATCGGTCTTAGCGGTGAGTACTGTGGTGTGTTTGAGTGCTACCGCTGCTGCGTCGATGCACTCAGGAACTCAGGGTTACGACGGAATGTACCACGTTGATAACAATTAGTTGAGCAACCATTAGTGCGAGGCTCCAAGCAAGAGGGCTCGCATCAAAAGACGCCTTTCGACAAAGCGTATAGTTCCGTTCTTTCGATTTTTCTGAATCTAATTTAATAATAACCTTTTTCATCCAAAGAGAAGTGCATCTAAGTCTTTTTGATAAATGGATCAAATTATTAGAAAATAGAGTTATAAAATAGTTTAAAAACCCGATGAATTTATATAAAAAAAGAAGCTTGTAATGATCAAAATGTAAATAAACTTTAAAGTTTTTATTTTGTTTCAAAACGAGTGAAAAAAATGTTAACTAAACTCGATTATATATAACATAAATGAAAATAAATTCATCAAAGGCGGATCCAGGAGGGTAGCATCGGCGACACGTGCCCCCCTTCCTTCTGATACAATTTTTTCCATCTTTTTTGAACGCAATTAATTGGATTTTATACATTTATACATCATCTTAACAGAAAAAATACCTTACCAGCAGCGGAAATTTTTTAAAATCTTTTTTAACGCTATTTGTAAGGGTAACGGGAAAAAAGTCTTCATAAAAAGTCTTAGTTAAACTTTTTTTAATTTGTAGATAATACAAACATAATATGAGTTGAAACAGATGTTATCATACTAAATCTATTTAGTTAGTGAGGCAGAGCTGTGTGCAATGACCACTACAGTGAAGCATTGACAGCTTGGAAAGGTGCTGGCAAATAAAAACATGGAAAGCTTGAAACTCGAGACGCATGGTTGTAAAGCATGGAAGTCTCTAGCTAAGATGAATTTTGATATTTCTCTCAGACATCCCTCTGTTCTTTTTATCTATTTATAAAATAAAATAAAAATTTCACTAAAAAGTTTTAGTTCCATAAGTACAGAGAAGAAATCAGACATAAGGTACCTATTCAGGAAACCAGAAACTCATTTTAAACTAAACGAAAGTGATTTGATTTAGTTTTTTTTTTTATTTTGCATGTCTATGATTTTTCTTATGAAAATAGTTTGAAAACCATTAAGAATAAAATAATTCCATGATATCATGATTTTATCATACATTTATGCACTCAATTTTTTTATATATTAACAAATTGTTTTTTAGTGTTAAAAATGATTGCAAAATTAGGAAACAAAAAATTAAAGAAGAGTCTGTCAAACAACTTTGTTTAAAAGAAAGAGACATTCGAAAACGCTTTTTTGGTCCATTTCAAAAGCTCAATAGTGCAGATTCAAACTCTGGGCAAAAAATTGTGTGCCAAAAATAAAAAATTTGTTGAGTTTAAATTTAAAACTCAATTTACCTACATACTTTTGAAAGATCATTTAAATAAAATCAAAACTTAAAACTGTACAAATCAACTCTCCAACTCAAGTGAAGTTGAAGCTTCCAGTTTGGAACAAGCCACAGATGAAATTGAGCTTGCAAAGCTCCAGTCACTAACTGACCACCAAAAGTAAAAACTTTTAACTAGAGCTTGGTTAGTACCCTCAACATTTCTTACTAAAAATTTCTGGTCAAAAACCAAAAGTTTGTTCCCAAAAAAATAGTGGAAACTTTCAAAAACTTTTTTAGTTCTGAATCGAAAGCCATCATGGTATTTCATAAGAACACTTCAAAACTGCTCCCAGAAATGCAACCAATAGCCTATAGAACAAAAACGATTTAAAATAAGCTCATAAATATGGCAGTGAAATTTAAGAAAACATTCTAAGATAATTCAATAAAGCCGGCAGATGGTTAGCGTCTTTGCTCACTAAATGTGAGATGTGTCGAACGAAAAGAGCATTTCTAATTGAGGAAATAGTCAAACAATTTGCAATGCAGTTTTTAGAAAAATGTAATTGCATTTTATCTTGGATTCTGATTTTAAATAGTGAAATAATATAGCGTTTTATTAAATATCTAATAGAATGAAAACAAAAATATGACCACTCGCTTTGATATTTCGCCGCTCCATACTATTATTAGAAAAATGTCTGCCCCCCTTTGGACCTTCTCTGGATCCGCCTTTGTTTATGGTATTGGAAAATTTACGAATAAGAACTGAATTTATTTTTAAAAAACTTTTTATATTCAAAAAAACAATTTAGCTAATTTTTTTACGTAATTCTTAATGACTAAAAAATACTAGCGGAAAAAATGTATAACTCAGTGACTTGAACTTTGGTTTCCGTAAAACACCAGATTTTAAAACCATTATTTTGCAAAAAAAAATTTTTTTTCCATTTTTCGGACATAATTTTTATTAGAGACCGACCGAAACAGATATTTTTATTTCGGCCGAAACCGAAATAAGACCGAAATTAAAATCTCATTTTCGGCCGAAACCGAAATTAAACCGAAATTGTAATCATATTTTCGGCAGAAACCGAAGCCGAAACCGAAATTTTTCCAAACTTTCATTTAAAATGAAAAAATAGCATTTAACGATGGCATTGCCAGTTTAATGAGTAAATCCAAACAAGCGTATATTTTAAGCCAAAAAATAAAAGTTTTTCAACAACAAAAATGGTCTACATAAGTAATTGTTTATTAAAGTCAAAAAATAGTATTGAACGATGATAATTTCTGTTTAATAATTAAATCCAAACAATAGAATATTGTAAGCAAGAAATAACAGTTTTTCAACATTTTCACCAAGAAGGTAGCTGCGACGATCTGCGTATATTTGCCCTGCAGAACTAAATAGTTGCTCGCTAGCCACACTTGTTAGGGGTGCAGATAAGTATTTTCGAGCAGCAGGCTCAAGACATGAATATTGACTGCAATGCCAATACGCAAAAATGTTGGATGTTCTATGGATCCTAGGCTCTTTAAGATACGCCTGCATTTGGCGTTCGTGTTCAGGCGTCTTCTTGGCGGCATCATCGTTGTTTTGGTTGGTAAGGTTAATTTTGTCGTGAATATCCTATAAGGATGATGAGCCCAAACTGTTTAAAACGTTATTTCCCAGTATTTTTTCAGCCTGGTTGATGGAATTCTCTTCTGCAACAAAGTTTGGTTTGATAAAGTTTAAAACTTCTTTTTTGGCTTCCTCCTTTTCTAAACCGTCAAAATACATATCTTTGAAGCGAGGATCAAGCAAAGTAGCTGCAAGCATTTCGGGCATTTTTTTAACAAACTCCAACCGTTTGTCTATGGCATCTCGAAGGGCTGCTTTTATCTGCATCAGTCCAACATCAGCTGACGTGATTTCTAATTTTGTTTTCTGCATAGAAATCATCGGAATAACAATAGATATTGATGCATCATTGTAGCTGATCTCTGTGGTCGCGTCACTAAATGGTTTTAACACAACTATTATTCTTTCTATAAGTTTCCATTCTTCTTTTGTTAAGGAGTCGATGTCTCCATGTTCAACGGAATAAAAGTTAATTGCTTTTTGTTGCTCATTTAGCCTAGACAGCATCAAGTATGAGCTGTTCCAACGCGTCTCAACATCTTGAATCAGTCAATGTTGTGGAACATCAGCTGATTTTTGTATTTCCTTAAGATGACGACAAGCTTGTTCGCTGTGTTTGAAGTGAGGAACTATTTTTCTTGATTTTTTGATAACTTTCTCCACTGAAGTTTGAAGAAAATTAGCATCTTTCACGACAAGTTGTGGGTTATGTGCAAAACAACCAAAGTCACGTATTCCGGCAATACGCATTGAGCTCACCATGTTGGGCGCATTGTCACGGATGCCCATGAGAACTTTATCATCTATCTCCCAGTTCAAAATTGCTTCTTTCAATTTTGATGCCAAATAAGCTCCTGTATGGCTTTCTTCTAAGACCATAGCATTCAAAACAACTTTCTTTCTTGAACTTTCATGCACAAAATGAGCAGTGAAGCTAAGTAAAGAGCATGATTTGGTCGGATTCGTTCACCCATATGTTGTAAAACTAATCCATTCTGCTTTTTTAACAAGTTTTTTAACTTGTTGATTCACTTTTATGTAAGTTGCTGGCATCAAGCTGGTTCGAAAATACTTTTTTCGTTTTAAACGGTAATTTTTTGATGCAGTTGGATCAGCAAAGTTCAACCTTTTGAATGCTTCACCTTCAACAATTGAGTATGGAATCATATCAACAATGATCAAATCCATGATGCATTTATCGATTGTCTGAGTAGAAGGATGATCATCTGGCCAGGTTCTGCAATCTTTTTGAAAATTGATAACTGGTTGAACTGAAACAAGCTGTGAAACAGATTCTTCTAATTTTCTTTTCTTCGCTTATGTCGCCAGATCATTTTTTCTCTTCAACGTCTAACAAAAACCTGGTGAACAATTCTTTGTGGTGTTTTTGAAGATGGTTTTTCAATCCACAAACAGTCTGCTTCCTAGGCTGTGTACTACCTAATTTTAAACATGTATTACAACAGGCTTTGCTTTGGTCCGACTGACATTTTGTAAAAAACTTCCAAATGGAATTCAACGACATTCTCACAATTTATTTTTGAATTAATTAATCGAAGCCAAATCTTCTCGTTCTTTCGACTTATATACAGAATTCCACATGCTTGTATATCTTATTCGAATAATGTGTGTGTATGTGTGTGTGTGTGTGTACTTCTAATAAATCGACCCTCTGGATCATTGCCAAAGATGCATTTAACTTTCCCATCACATCTAACAGATATCTAATAGAGATGATAATCGAACCCAAACATACAGATATTTCAGATGAACTACATAAATTTTTAAAAAAATTGGTTTTTTCGGTAAATATGAGATCCATTTCGGCCGAAACCGAAATTAAGCCGAAATTTAAAAATTATTTTCGGCCGAAACCGAAAAATGGCCGAAATTGTAAATTTAGATTCGGCCGAAACCGAAAAATTGCCGAAACTAAGAAAATTGACAATTTCGGCGCCGAAACCAAAACCGAACCGAATTTCGGTCGGTCTCTAATTTTCATTAACTAGAACTTGTATTGTGGTAGTTATGGCGAACTGAATTTCAATAATCTAGTGCCGGCTTCTGAACAAATGAATTGATTTGCGAGTTTAAAAAGTTATTAAACTGATTCAAATTCGTTTTTTATTCATCTTCAAAACGAGTGACAATTATTGTTGATTTTAACTGAATTTTATTATATTTATTAACTGGAAACTTTTATGACTTTCACTAACTCATGGCCGTTTTCTCGAATGATACGTGCGTTCAATGAAAGGCAAATAGGCAGCTAGTTCGAAGTGTCGGCTGCAACTGCCTCGCAAGATGAGGCATTCGTGCGCAATGATGAGGCAGCCAGGCATGCACGCACATAAAAGGGGCATTCTAAATGAAAGTGAAAATGTTATTGTTGCAATATCTACCACTTTAAATAATATCTTAAGAGAACTGGCCGCTCATGAATAAATATAACTTCAGAAAAAGATTAAAAGGGCATATTATCACTAGATTTATTATTTTTAAAACACAAAATAACATTTAATTTATGTTTACAAATTTATACTACTGTGAATCATACCATTGTAATGCAAGACTTACGTTTCTATATAATAAACTAAATTATTAATCGCGAATTAGTTTTTGAATTAAAACTGAATTAAAATCTAGAAAAAAAACTAATTAAAGATTTATTACGTTCTTATTCACTCCAAAATAATTAAAAATTCTAATCGGACCTTATTATATAAAACATAACCAGAAATTTATTTATGGGTATTGGAAAGTAAAGTGAATGAATTAGAGATGTGTAAGTCATGTTGAGTTGCGTCTCTGGCGCATAAGAAACATGGTTTTTAAAACCACCGTAACCTGCGTCTTTCAGGCTATGAATAATATAGGTCAATGAAAATAAACTCAAATTATTTGTTTTAAAATTTCTAGAATTAGGCAATCCATAGGGTTTCTGAAATTTGGAAGCAATCCATGGATTGTCTGGTTAAATCAGTCATTGCATGGATTTATTAAATAAAATGCTATTTATCTTGAATTTTTGATAAAAAACTATAAAACTGTAAACAAAATATTAAAATGTACATTTTAATTATTTATTAATTTATTAAATAAAACGCCATTAATCTTTAACTTGTTGCTATAAACTTTAAAACAACTATTAAAACAAAATCGCGAGCGACGATTTTTTCTTAGGATTTACGAACAATTTCAGGCACACGATGGAATGATTGATTGAATCAGGCAATCCATAAATTGCTTTAAAATGTCAGTAAAAAGTTGCCGAATTTTACACATTGTTCGTAACATATATAAAATATTTTACTTAATTATAAGCTGAATAATTTATTTCTTAGCATAAAACTTTTTAAATACTCGCAATCGATTAAAAGTATTATCGATTTAATATATTATTTAAAATAAATAAATACCGTCTGCTATTATATTACAAGAGTGCATGAGAATCACAAACACGACCTATCCTAGATTATGCTTATCATCATTATTATTATTATGATTATCATAGATTAAAACGCGAATCATTAAAGAAATACTTTTTCAAATAAAAATTTCACCATTTGCTTATTTTAAATATTTTTCGCAAGTAAAGCTGAATCCAAGAATAAGTTTTAAAAGTTTGTTTTCCAGCTGTTATTTATGTCTCTGCACTATTTATTTTGTCTCTTGCTATTGCGAATGTATCTTGATTTCATTGAAAGTGAACTAACCGTGTCAATGCTATTGAAGCCGAATGGTGACCTGATGATGCAAACAGAATAAAAAACAAGGGTCTGGATTTCATCGTTCATTCAAATATTTAGTAACTTAAAATTAATATTAAATATTAATGCTGCAGACCAACCTCATCTTCATTGACCTTAATGTCAAAGAAAACTTCTCAAGACCAACGGTTTATAATGAAATATTTCTCACAAATAAGTATTCTCCTCAGAGTAACCTCGCAAGCAAACTCAAATCACTTAGAAACAAACAGAAATAGTTTCTTACGAAATTACAAGCACACATCTTGAATCGAGTTCTCAACCTGTTATAAAGAGCAATGCTCTTTGAGAGCATATGTTGTATATGCACGCTAGAGGTTGGACCGGGTAACCGATCTGACCGGGTACCCGCGGAACTCCTACGAGAACGGGAATCAAAATTAATTTCGGGACGGGAAAAATCGAGAAACAGGAATCAACTTTCAAATCGAGATAGGGAAAAAACTTGAACAAAAGTTACTGGCATTAAAAAATTAATAACATTACAAAACAATGGTTTTAAGAGCCTTTCCCTAGAATTAGAGAAAATAAACGTTCTGGAAGTTCACATTTGGGAGTCACCATACATTATGTTGAAGACAATAATTGAGAAGGGGAGCTTCGAGACAGAGTTCTGGCAACAATTGCTTTTAATGTAACTCACTCATCCAGAAATATTCTTGAGGAAATTAATAAACTCTGCATAGTAATTTTTTTTATGTGTTATTTAAATATTCATGAAAGCTAAATATCTCCATGGTTTAATATTTCAAATGTTATTATAGGATTCCAGGAATATGGTATCAATCATTAGACTTTTATACTTTCACAACTAAAAATGCATCAAATGTTTAAAAAAAGTTTTTAAAATTCTGTTGAAATGATTTGATTGGGCTGTTCTGTTCATGATTAAAATCTTGCATTATCCAAACAGTTTTCTGAGTTTGCAGCACATAACCCAATATCTTTATTAATTGAGAATGCTAAAGGTGTTGTAAAATACTTCAAGAAAACTGGGTATTTAATTCTCTACTTTTTTTAAACAGTAAAAATTGTTTAAAATTTATGTTTAAAATAGTTTGTTACAACATTATATTTTTTTATTTAAAGCAAAAGGAACTTTCAAACATAGGAAAACAAACAAGAATCATCTACAAGATTTAATTCGATTTATTTCATGTTGAAAGCAGTATATGATGCAATAATTTCTTTGAAGAGTATTCTTCGGCAAGCTCTTAAGTATTGAAATCTCTATTTCATTGATACTCCGTACTTAAAATAAGTATTAAATGCAATAGAAATGTACAACGAAGCCACCATTGCCAAAATCTCCAACATTACATTTGAAGTTGTTATGGCGAGTCCAAATATTAGGGAGATTAGAACAAATGGGTGATGATGAAAACTTATCATATGAAATATTCTCTGACGTTCAAATAATAAATGTTTAGAAATGTTAGAACTAGCAAGTTTAAGACCAGTGAACACGGCAGCGATAAATAATGGAAAGACAAATTTTAATTTCGGTAACGAGTCGAGACCGGGAATCGAGTTGCGGGAACGGGACAGTAAGGAAACCAAAATTCAGATGACCATCGGATACGGACGGGATAATAAATTTCGGGACCGGGAATGAAAAATGGGCCTGGTCCGACCTCTGATGCACGCATACAAACATCCTGTGCACGTGAGATCATATAAAGACGCTTATTGAAAGTAATAAACTAATGTATAAAAAAATATGTAACAATAATACCTGAAAAGAACTGGCCACTCATGAATAAATGATCCTTCTCCGCTTTATCTCTGTGCTTTCGTCTTGGCCTTTTTTCTTGTGTTTCTTAGTTTCACGAATTGGTTTTACAGTCCTCTTCTCGCGAGCCAATGGAAGGATAAGAAAACGAATGTGGAGTGACGTGGTGGCGTTTTGAACGAGTTGTAATGATGAAAGTGTCTTCGCACTCTCGAGAGTACATTGGCATATTTTTTACTTTAAATTTTTTTTATTTTGCGTCTAGTTTAAAACGATGAGAATAAGTTGAATAAGATATGTAGTATCTTTTTGCTTTTTCTTCGCCAAAACCTATTATAGAGCGCTATTAATAAAGGAAAAAAGTGAATTGCTCAAAAGCGGATTTACGCAAGCTGTATGCTGGGCAAAAAGATTTTCATAGTGTGGAGAAAAATGAAAAAACAAAGCAAGCGTTTTATCGGCCACTCATGTTATTAGCGCAGTCTGTGCTCTGAGGCCTTTTATGGGTAGTGTTTTAGTTTCAGTAATTTATCTGACAAAATAGGTAACACAATTTCATTGTTAATTTTTTACGACGGTACAATAGCAACAGCCTTCATTCGAGTGCCTCTAAAGTGTTGTGCCTCTAAAGAAAGCAATTACGAAGTGCCATGTACTCGGAAGCTCATTTGTGATTATCTGCTGCTTACAAATGCATTCGAAGTAAACAGTGAGCTTATGCAAGATTTCGTCGAGATGTCACCAGTTGATTCCGCCTAATCTTCTTTGTCATGGACTTTTCCTTCTAAATTTAATTTTTCATTTGGCACTACTCTTAGAGAAGCCGATCTATATTATTCATGTTCATTTAACTCCTCCCACTTTTTTTGATTGACACTTGTAAACAATTCTCAAATAAGCGCTTAATTGAAAATACTTTTTTTAAAATAATATAAGCGCATTTTTTAAGAATTATCATGTAAAATGCAGTTTTTTTATATTGAACACTTCATATTTGCGAAGGCAATTTAACTATTTTATGTATTTCACTATCGTATCTTCCAATTATAAAACTATATTTCGAGTCAATATTTTTCATAGACATTCAAGTTCTATTTTCAATAAATAATGACTCGAAATATGGTTTTATAATGGGAAGATACGATAGTAAAACATTCAAGAGTGCACTACAAGACATCTCTAATGAATCGTTTTTGTTTCGTTTTAACTTTCCTTAATCGCCAAAGTCAAAAATGTAACCAAAAACAATTTTTTGAGTTTTATCTATTTTATTTTTCATAAATTTTCAAAGTCAAAGATAAAACAGCCACCAAACATCATCATCTTCCCCTCCTGAAGAGTGGGACTCTGGGCAGAGCCTCGTAGAAGGGGACAGACTTCAAAGCACGAGGCAGCTTCGACGAATCTCCCAGCAGAAGCACTAGCGGAAGTGTCATTCAGTCATTTTCGTCGTGTTTGCGCTCAGATTAATTAACTTGAATACGATTGAAATAACATTCGGTTTGCTCAATAAATATTTCAAAAGTGATAACTCAACATACTGATTTTTGGAAGTCTCGGGTAGTCGCCATCACTGTAACCATCGCCATCGCTGTCTTCCACTTTGCGTCGTTTACAACCATTCCGATCCTGCCCATCAACTCCACTACAACTCTCGCCGCCCACTGCACCACCACTGACTTGATGCAGCTTCCTGGAAAGGGCCTTCACAGCCTGGCAGTCGTGCAGTGCAGGCGTGTGCAAGGAGGAGAGGCTGTCGTTGTTGTGTGCTTTGAGGTGGGCATGTGCCTTTAGCAGGACATATATTTTAAATAAATAATCATAATAATAATCAAACAACACAAGAATAGCAATAATGTGTTGACGACCATTATAATAGTGGCATATAATCCTAAAGAGCTTCCAGGCCACTCAGGCTTCAAGTATTTGCAAGTATGGGTCGCTAGGACATCAGTTGCCTAAAAGCTAGGACCATTCATCCACCGCTAGTCAAGCCCAGAGGCGTTACATGCTCGATTACCCGTTTAAAAGTCATGTCGAAAACCCATCGCTCTATCGGATTTTAACGAGTAAAGGTTAAAAAAAAGACGGCAACACAACACAACACAACAATACACAGCACAACACCACACAACACAACACAACAATACACAGCACCACACAACACAACACAACAATACACAGCACCACACAACACAACAATACACCACACCACACAACACAACAATACACAGCACCACACAACACAACAATACACAGCACCACACAACACAACAATACACAACACCACACAACACAACAATACACAGCACCACACAACACAACACAACAATACACAGCACCACACAACACAACAATACACAACACCACACAA
>OX030960.1:513396-525896 GCA_943735955.1 Piscicola geometra | reverse complement strand
TGGTAGTTGTGGTGATAGTGCTGGTAGTTGTGGTGATAGTGCTGGTGGATGTGGTGATAGTGCTGGTGGTTGTGGTGGTTGTGGTGATAGTGCTGGTGGTTGTGGTGATAGTGCTGATGGTTGTGGTGATAGTGCTGGTGGTTGTGGTGATAGTGGTATTGGTTGTGGTTATAGTGCTGGTGGTTGTGCTGATAGTGCTGGTGGTTGTGGTGATAGTGCAGGTGGTTGTGGTGATAGTGCTGGTGGTTGTGGTGATAGTGCTGGCGGTTAGGTGATAGTGCTGGTGGTTGTGGTGATAGTGCTGGTGGTTGTGGTGATAGTGCTGGTAGTTGTGGTGATAGTGCTGATGGTTGTGGTGATAGTGCTGGTGGTTGTGGTGATAGTGCTGGTGGTTGTGGTGATAGTGCTGATGGTTGTGGTGATAGTGCTCGTAGTTGTGGTGATAGTGCTGGTGGTTGTCGTGATAGTGCTGGTGGTTGTGGTGATAGTGCTGGTGGTTGTGGTGATAGTGCTGATGGTTGTGGTGATAGTGGTATTGGTTGAGGTGATAGTGCTGGTGGTTGTGGTGATAGTGCTGATGGTTGTGGTGATAGTGGTATTGGTTGTGGTGATAGTGCTGGTGGTTGTGGTGATAGTGGTATTGGTTGTGGTTATAGTGCTGGTGGTTGTGCTGATAGTGCTGGTGGTTGTGTTGATAGTGCTGGTGGTTGTGGTGATAGTGCTGGTGGTTGTGGTGATAGTGCTGATGGTTGTGGTGATAGTGGTATTGGTTGAGGTGATAGTGCTGGTGGTTGTGGTGATAGTGCTGGTGGTGGCAAAACACACGATGGAGCAACATTTCTTTCAACTAAACTCATTCAAGTCCCATGCATAATGCGCAGTTATTTTGGTTTTTTTACATTCCAATAACAAAGTGGCTCTAAGAGGCCAGTTTGAAAAGACAACTTTTGCAAGTCAGAGCTAACTGACAGATTTTTAATTTTGTTGAAAATTCTTGTCGCCAATCAGAATTTTGTTTAGAAAATTTAAAAATCTAAAAAATGGCTAAACTGGCGATCAACAACGTGAGTCCTGGGTGGATGTGAAAGGTTGGAGAGTGGTAGTGCCATTTAATCTATCTCAACTCAGTATTGAAGAGTGGCTGGTGAGAGTGTTGCAGTCTATGCATTCGGAGGTGAAAAGCAAGGTAAAGGTTGGTGAAACTTTCAGTGACGAGTTCGAAGTGGGTGTCGGGGTGCATCAAGGTTCGGTCCTAGCCCTCTATTATTCATCATCGTGCTAGACGCGTTATCTATAGAGTTTCGCACTGGATGTCCATGGGAGCTGTTGTACGCAGAGGATTTTGTAGCCATAGCTGAATCACTGGACGAGCTGCTTGTTAAGGTCAAGATATGGAAGAATGGAAAGGGCTTAAAAATTGAAATGGGGAAACAAAGGCTTTGTATCGAGGACGCCTACTCTACTTGCCATCAAGTGCAGGACTCTTCTGAAAAATTGGACAAAGGTAGGAATCGAACCCACGCTAGTGAGTCCAACACCAAACGTTTCTCTGCAAAGTAAACCCATGTGCAGTCTGCCCTGAAAAAACAGACTAAAATTTAATTCTATGAAGTTATTGCTTTTCCCGGATTCACATGAGATGCTCAGGCATTAAAGGCTCTCTCCGCTCAGACCCAAATTACAAGTGTGCCCGCTGTCAAGGCACAGCTCGACCGATAGACAGAAGACCTATTGTTGAAGTTTATGTTGATGAATACAATACAATACAATACAACGACGAGTATTATTAACGTGGCGTAAACCCGGACGGGCTTCAAGACAAACTTGAAGTCGTTCCTGAATTCTGCTACTTAGGTGACATGCTGTCTGCAGGTGGAGGCTGTGAGGATGCTGCCATAACCCGATGCAAGTGTGCGTGGGGAAAATATCGTCTACTGACAAACAGACACCTTCCACTTCCAACCAGAAGTCGTGTGTACACCTCATGTGTGAGGAGTACAATGTTACACGCCTCTGAGACTTGGGCTGTCACCACAGAAACAATCAACCGCCTTCAACGCAACGACCGTGCCATCAGACCTCCAACAAAATATAGGAATCTAGAAAATTGTGTTTCAATCGAGAAATGAGATGGTGTGGTCATTTGGAACACAATTTAGAGTAGATCAAGAAAATGAGAAAAATTGAAATTTCAGCAATAAAAAGACCAAGTGGGCCACAGACTTGGAATTAAATTGTTTGAAGAAATTAATAAAAACAGTTCCAGCAAGCCCCATCTTTCTATAGAAGTACATGGACTGTATAAATAAAACAGAATAATTAGGAGATGATGGTTACTGAAATAGTGGTTGTAGTAGTAGTTGTAATAGTGGTTGTAGTGGTGGTTGTAGTGGTGGTTGTAGTGATGATTGTAGTGATGATTGTAGTGATGATTGTAGTGATGGTTGTAGTGGTGGTTGTAGAGGTGGTTGTAGAGGGAGTTTTCAAGTTTGGGGAATACCTTCCTGGCCAGTCTGCTTAGAGATATCGTGAACTTCTTGTCCTGCATTGTCTCAAGCAGGTCATTCACAAACCTGTGTGTATATATTTGACCATTTTCATAGAAATATGGTACATTTAAAAAATAGTTTTTTAAAATTAAAAGCATCAATTAGAATGAGGCACCTAGTGATTGCATAGGCATACTGGACGGCCACTTGAGAGTCAGAGAGGAAAGGTATGGGCAGTTGCTGGTTTTGGTGGTCTAGCAGGTAGGCTTCTGTCAAAAGCATCGTCAGAGTCAGTCCCATTGAAAGATCCGTGGTGAATCTAAAAAAAAGTGTGACGAAAATCTCCAAAGAAATGTTCCATTGTCTGGTTTATAATAGATTTTATATTCAGAATGTTCATTCAATTGTAAATGAAGTGACTTCCAAGTGGTTTATCTGCAAGTATCAATAAAGTCTGTTTCTAAATAACATTGAAAACACTAACCTGTGACTCCAACTTTTAAGAAGTTCACAAGCCCACTTCTTATTCTCAATGTTACTGCTGTATGTGTTTGTGTACACCATTCTCCATTCCTCACTGCGAATGTGCAATGAAAGTTGTGAGAGAAACCGCTGTTTATTAAATGTAACTACTAATTCATTTGACTCAGTTACATTTTCACCTTGTCTTCCATGGAACAACTCTCTTTGTGCCTTTAATCACGAACTTTTCCATCACTGTTAGTTAAATAAACACTCGACTAAAAGTTAACGATTAAAAGTATAAAGACTAAAAGTAAAACACGAATAAATATTATTTGAAAAAACAGATTTTAATTAATAAATTCATTTATTAAAATATTGTCGTTCACTTTTGTTTATTTTAGTGCAAGGTTCGTAGCCAGTGCCATAAATTAAATATATTATAAAAGGTAAAAGAAGTCTGTATCGCTAACAAAATAAATTATAAATTGAAGTTTTTTCTGTAAAAAAGTATAAAATGACATTCTGCAAATTAATTCAGGCTTTTACACTTTTGCATTCTGCACTTTATAAATTGCCATTTTGGTATTCAATGTAAATTAAAGTTCTTTATGCATTGACATTTTGATTCTTTAGTCTATTTGGGTGGTGTTTGAGAGGTTGGGGTTATTTAAGTTAGAGTTTAAACCACATACTAAAGAAAAAATTATGCGAGTTCGCCTTGACAAAAGAATTGTGCAAACAACTTTGTATAAACATTCGTCAGACACCCATCACAATCCAACACACAGTCTCTGTTGATACGGAACAGCCACAAAAAAACCTCAAAAATATCAATTTTGATGAGGCAGGAAGTGACATTGACGATTGATTCTTGTGTCTTGTTGGGTGGTGTTTGGAAGGGTGTTGTTATATGATGCTGAACTTGGTTGGCATTCATCCATCTCGTGAGATGATGATAGCGCTCTGATGTGTTCTTAGGCGGCAGCTTCTAGAGTGGCTCAGCAGACCGATCCTGGATCGACAGTCTCTGCTGCAGCGGCTGCAGGTGAAGTCGGATGGAGGATCGAGAGCCTGATTCTGCTGCCTCATCTTTCTTCTTTGCCTTCGGGATTCTAGATGTTGCCTGCGTTCTTTCTCGCCCTTTTTGATGTCTTTGTAGACAGTCTGGCGCCAGCCCCTCCGGTCATCTGCTAGCTCTTCCCATCTGCCAGGGTCGATACCCGTAAGTTTGAGGTCGCGTTTGCAGACGTCTTTGAAGCGTAGTTGCGGGCGACCAACTGGACGTTGTCCTGTAGCCAGCTCGCCATAGAGGATGTCCTTGGGTATGCGACCTTCTTCCATTCTACGCACGTGACCCAGCCAGCGTAAATGTCTTTGGCATAGAAGGAGGTGTATGCTGAATGAGTTGGCTTGATTGAGTACGGCTGTGTTGGTGATTTTGTCTTGCCATGTTATGCCAAGGATGCGTCGAAGACAGCGAAGATGAAAGCTTTCGAGACGATCTTCTTGCCTGGCATAGGTGGTCCAGGTTTCGCTGCCATACAACAGAGTGCTGAGAACGCATGCCTGGTACACTTTGAGCTTGGTGTTTCGTGTCAGTTGGTTGTTGGTCCATACACGTTTGCTCAATCTGGCCATGACGCTGGCTGCTTTGGCGAGCCTCTTATCAATCTCAATGTCGAGGGATAGGCTGCTAGTAATGACGGAACCCAAGTATGTGAACTTGTCAGTGGCCTCCAGCACCTGATTCTAGATTGTGATTGAGGGTGGAACAGGAATGTCTTGACCCATGATGTTGGTTTTCTTGATACTGATGGTCAGACCGAATTCCCTGCAAGCCTGAGCAAAGCGATTCATCAGCTGCTGAAGGTGTTCCTCCGTGTGTGACACCAGGGCGCATCATAAGCGAACAGCATGTCTCTGATGAGGACAGTGCGAATTTTCGTCTTTGCTCTTAGACGTGCCATGTTCAGCAGTTTCCCGTCACTTCTGGTGTGTAAATGGACACCTTCGGCAGACTCTTTAAATGCAAAGTTCAACAGCATCGAGAAGAAGATACCGAATAAGGTAGGCGCTAGCACACAACCCTGTTTGACCCCACTCTTGATTGTGAAGGGTTCTGAGGTCTCCCCATCGTAGCTGACCACACCTTGCGTGTTTTCGTGATAAGAAGTTGTAATGTTGAGCAGCCGAGGTGGACAGCCGATCTTCTTGAGTAGCCGAAATAGGCCGTTCCTGCTTACAAGGTCGAATGCCTTAGTTAGGTCGATAAAGGCGATATACAGCGGCATCCGCTGCTCTCTGCACTTTTCCTGGAGCTGACGCACGGAGAAGATCATGTCGACTGTGGATCTTCCTGATCTGAAGCCGCATTGCGATTCAGGATACACACGATTTGCTAGGACTTGGAGACGGTTGAGGACAACGCGTGCGAAAGCTTTACCCACGACGCTAAGCAGTGAAATGCCCCTGTAGTTGTTGCAGTTGTTGTTGTTGTTTTAGTTTGTTTCGTTGTTTAGCAGTCTGGAGAGGATAACCTCAACCAGCTGCGCTGCCCTGCCAGGCTCTTGATTCAGTTCTCTTGTGTTCTTGCCCAGCCCGTGTGCTGCCCTATCTGGTTCAAGGGCTGGGCAGTCTGTCCAGAGATGAGTTGTTGTCTCCTGGGCTGTCTTGCAGAGTCTGCATAAGTCTTCTTGGTCTAGACCAATTCTACATTGGTAGGCTCTGATCGCCGGGTGGTGCCCTGTACGGAACCTGCTCAGGTTGGTGCGAGCAAGTTTGGTGAGCTCCTCCTCAGCTTTCTTGAGCCTTCCTTTGTATATGCCATTCAGTCTGTCGTTACTGAAGTGGGATTCTTGTGGTCTGTGGCTTGTGACTGCCTGGCAGATCCCTGTTCTCGATAGTTCCTGGTGTAGCGGGGTTAGCTGTGCCCTGAATCCTGTAGCTGCTTCTGCATCAGCCTCCTCGTTTCCGATCAGACAGCAGTGGCTTGGCACCCAGATGAAGATAACCTTTTTGTTCATGTTGGTACACTGTGCAGTTAGCTGTGAGATTCGATGGGAGGAGAGAGAGTTGGATTCCATTAGCGAAAGAAGTGGCTTGCAATCGCACACAATCTTTGCCACGCTCCAGCCCTTTCTCTCACTCAACCATTTCAGAGCCTCCTCAACCGCAATTCTTTCAGTGTCCATTGGGTTACTCTTGTGACCTGTGGGCTTGTTCCAGTTAGCTACTTTCTGATCTCCTTGGTACACCACCACCGCAGCACCACCATGCTTTGCCATACCTTGCACCGAGCCGTCAGTGTAGATGGTAAAGTCAGCTTTGCTTTCCTGGGAGATGGCATCTTTAGCTGCTTCCAGTTGCAAGAGATCAGGGTCGTGCTTGCTGGATTTGGAGTAGCTGATGTTGAGAGGGAAGTTGAACCAAGGCGGCTTTGGCTCGTATATCGCTTCGTGCAGTGGGTCTTCTGGGAGAAGTGCCTTTGCTTGGTGAAGGAATTTGGCCCTCCAGCTGTTTTGTTTCAGCTTCTTGGGGACATGTTTCTCTGCAAGTGACTTCCTCCAGTCTTCCTGCTTGTAGCTCACCCATTTAACAGCCCTTTTGAGAGAAGCTTGATCAAACCTCGTCTCCATGTTGGCTAGGTCTGCTTCAACAAGAACAGCTTCGGAGGGCGTTGTTGCTGTGAGACAGGTGAGGATTTTGGCAGCACGAAGTTGGGCCCTCTCGATCTTGGTGATGTGGGTTTTTGGAGTCCAAGGTGTCCATGCAGGGCTGGCATATTCCATTATGCTCCTTTGCAGTGCACAATATACACTTCTGAGCCCAGCTCTCATCCATCCCCACTCCGTTCCTCCGAGGTTGCGGATGATATTGTCCCGTTTCCTTACCTTGTCCACTATCATGTCTGTGTGATGGCCAAAGTGCAAGAGTCTGTCGTATTTGACTCCAAGAAAGGTCGGGTTCGGTTCGAACGGGAGTGGGATGTTGTTGATGGTGAGCGACGGTTGCCAATTGTGTTCGGAGACTGCTGTGGAAAAGAAGCTGCACGAGCACTTGTTGCAGTCGCTGCGGTTGCTCTTGTTCTTATACAGGGTGACAATCTTGGCATTGCGCATGTCCTGTGGAACTCTACCTTCTCTCCAACATAGGCAAAGAAGTGGTTCTAGTAGAGACGGTGCATTTGATTATTTCTGGTGGGATGACATCGTCTCCTGGTGCTTTTCCACTCTTTAAGGCATCAATAGCTTTGCTGAGTTCGTCCATGGTCGGCTCGACATCCAGCTCTTCCAAGACTGGCAAGTCTTCATTAGCGTCCAGTGCTATCTGAGTCACAGAGTTTTCTTTGGAATAAAGTTCCAGATAGTGTTCGACCCACCTTGCCATTTGCTTGTCTTTGTCTGTGATGGTCTCTCCTGATTTGGATTTTAAGGGTGCAGTCTTCTTTGCTGACTTGCCTGTTGCTTTTTTGATGCCTTCATACATGCTCTTTACGTTGCCAGCGTCTGACGCTTGTTGGATGCTATTCGCCAATTGAAGCCAATAGTCATTTGCGCAGCGTCGAGCCGTCTGCTGGGCTTTTCTTCGGGCAGCCTTCAACACTTCTAAGGTGGACTGACTCGGGTCGCGTTTGTAATCAATTAGTGCCTTTCTCTTGGCGTCAATAACAGGCTCAAGATCTGCCGCATTCGCTTCGAACCAATCAGTGTTCTTGTGTTCCTTTTTACCATACGTGAGTAAAGCAGTTCTGAAGATGGTATTCCGGAGCGAGTTTCATCTGACTTCCGCATTAGGCTCTTGGTCGCAGTGTTGCAGCTCTCCCAGCCGATCTATGAACTCCTGGTTCTTGGCCTGATGGGTGGTCTGATAGGTGTTCATTTTCGGCTGGCATTTCTTCTTGGAGAGGTGGAGCCTCTTGGGGCGCAACTTTATCTTTGACGCGATCAGAGAGTGGTCTGTATCGCAATCGGCACTATGGTAAGCTCTGGTGCTGCGGACGTTGTTCAACGAGTTGTGCCTGGTGATGATCAAGTCCAGTTGATGCCAATGATTTGATCTTGGATGTCTCCAAGACACCTTGTGACATGCTTTGCTCTGGAAGTATGTGTTTGTTACGCACAGGTTGTGGTAGCAACAGAATTCGAGTAGTCTCTGGCCGTTTTCGTTCATTTTCCCGATGCCATGGTGACCCAGCACATCTGGCCATGAGTCGTGGTCAGAGCCAACACGGGCGTTAAAATCTCCCAGAAGGTAGAGGTGTTCGGAGGCAGGGACTGTGGCAACAACGCTGCTTAGTTGTTCGTAGAATTGATCTTTAGTATCGGTGCTGGCTTGCATTGTCGGTGCATAGATGCACAGAAGATTAGCAAAACCAGATGCTGTGAGAAGGCGTAGAGTGAGGATTCTCTCTGTGCCGCGGGAAGGAGGTTCGGACATACAAAGCAGGGTGTTCTTGATGGCGAAGCCGACTCCGTGTTTCCTGGTCTTCTCTTCCCTTTTTCCCTGCCAAAAGAACGTGTAGTGTTCCTCTCTCAAGGATCCAGACTCTGGAAGACGCGTTTCCTGTAGGGCTGCCACATCAATGTTTAGTCTGTGCAGCTCAGGATCAATGACTGCAGTCTTGCGAAGGTCTTCAATCTCACGAAGGTCATCACTCAGTCCAGTACGCATAGTACGTACGTTCCAGCTTGCGATACGGAGAGCTGGAATCTCCATCTTTTTGTATTTGTAGTTGTTTGGTGCGTGAAGATAACGGCCTGCTTGTTGAGCTGTGCTCTAAGCTCCAGGCACCCACTGAAGCAGGCAGGCCGTGACGGGTAACACCTTTTTGACCGGGGGCTGCCCGGCTTAGGACGGGCGGTAGTTACCATGGGACTGCAAGGGTCCCTCCCACCATTGAAGACAACCCGTGGCGTCCAGCTCTACGCCAATTGAGCAGGGACTTATAACCCGTAAACTGCTGTCTTCTTGTTTGTGCTCTCGCCGTAAAGCGAGACTGGAGTGAACATCTTCAGGGCGCTAGCCTGGGCAAAGCGTGTGGAGGTCTTGTGCTGCCCAAACAACAGGACCCCCCTCTCGGCTTCGTCGACTAGATCCAAGGGGGTGCAAGCACCACGCTTAGAGCCGACTTGGCTGCAGGAGTTACCGGAAGGACATCATAGATGACGATCCACCGCCTTAGGGACTCCGACTCCTGATTTTTCCTCGGGGTTGACTCCCAAAGCCTTTTCCATGAATGGATAGCCTGCAAGGCAGCAGCGGTTGGTAGTCAGAGTTTTCCTTCTCCTAGATGGGTTGCTTTAATGAACTACAAATTTAAGAAAAGCAATCATTCGAGCAGACAAGCAGGCACCCATGGTGGTTGAAGGGCTCTGATGGGAAGGTGTGAAGGAGACTATCAAACTTGTTACTGAGGCGCTCTGAGGCTGTGATGCATAATTCACGTGCGGTTTCAATAATGATTATTTAATTATATTATCTGGACGAGTGTATGCTGTACGAATGAAGTCGCCTGACGTGCTGTTGGGACCAACAAACACTTTAATGTCTGTTTTCCTGATTATTCGTTCTCCATACTTTCGGCTCCCATACTGCCGCCATCTACAACCATCTGCCCTCCAATCACTTTTTCTCGAATCTTCTTGCCAAACATAGGGGGAAGGCGTACACAGTCGATCACTTTTTACAAAAATGTTTATAACTCAAAATTGTTAAAAGATAAAATTTTAATAAAATATTGATTTTATACATTCATCATTAAGACTTCATTTTCTACTTAATTCATTTATCTAGTTGAAATGGTTTTGAGTCAAATGTAGTTCAAAGTAGACTCCCGAAAATGATCGACTGGGTACGACCGGTGTACACAGTCGATCATATAGACGTACCCAGTCGATCATTGCCACAAGTGCCACAATTTTAAGTTTTCCAAGCATTAAATTAAGTATTATTAGAAAATTAAATACTCAAATAAATTATTGCAATTGAATACTGATTTAGAAAACTTTTAACATTCAACTTTTTCTAGGAAACTTTCTCATCTAAACACAAGTTTTTCAACTTTTATTCTCATGTTATAAATAAAAAACTAAAAAAATATAGATGTTTCAAGTTATAGTTTAACAAATATTTTTCAATAACTGATAAATGAAAGTTTTTTTAATGTTTCAAGTGATATGTGGCTGTCATGGTTATCCAATAATAACAATACAGGTTTTCAGTTGAACACTTGCAATGTTTGCAAAGTGGGCCAGAAATTTCATAAACACTTCAGCTGTCGTCCAGCCACTAGGTCTAGCGGCTCCACTTGTTCCTGGTGGGGCGTCCTTGATCATTTTGTCTTTGAAGTGGACTCTGGAGAAGACCATAAAAGGTGGAACAGTGTTTGCAACGGCATTGATCGTGCAGCACACTGTAACAATCTGTCCTCTTCTGCTGACGTAACCCGCCCAACCTGACGATTCGCTTTGGCCGCAATCACTCTTACATTTGTTGTTTTTTGTACTGTCGTACACCCCATCTCATCACAGTTGTACATGTTTTAGGGTTCAAAGTTGTAGCGTTTATAAACAGAAGCTAAGTTATTATAAAACTGTAGCACATTATGTTGGTTGAAACTTGTCGCTCTGGAGAGTTTAGATGCTCCTCTAATTGTGTTTATATTGTTCAGAACAGTTGCGACAGCCTGTTTCATAGATTCTGATAAGACTTTCCCTTTTTTTCTTTCAACAGCTACTTTTCTACCCATTTTAAATAAATGAAAATGAATGATCTAACTCAAAAGATTAACCAGAAACTTGTAAAAACCAACTACGAGAACTATTCAAAAACGATATTAAACAAATATGTATTAAAAAGCGCTGCACAGGTAAATTAAATTTTTTCACATAAGATTTTTATTTAACAAATACCAACTGCGAAAAGCTTGAAAAAATAGTTTTGATATAATTAAAAAAAATTTTTTGATAAGAAAGCTATCAATGATCCACTGAGTACGAACATACGATGATCGATTGCGTGCTCCTATGCCTATGATTGGTATAATGGCAATAACTTTCATGATTATTTTTTAACAAGAAATATAATAGATACACACGATAAAATATAGAATAATATATCAATAATGCAAAATATTACTTTTCAATTGTGCTTACTTTATGCACAGCGTGGTTCGTTAGATGATGTAAAATATTTACTTTTTAGCCCTTGAAATTGAAAAATACTCTTTTTTTTTTCCGCAAAAAGATTATGTCAAAATTACGATATATAATGAGGTCACCTAAATTGTCGTCAGGTGACACATCATATTTGAAAAAATATAAATGCCTTCGATAAAAAACGCAAAGATCGACTGTGTACGCTGATCGACTGTGTACGCTGATCGACTGTGTACGCCTTCCCCCTATAGATAAGTTGTTCCATCTTTTGGAATATGTTAAAGAACAGAACAAGCTGGAAGATTCTCAAGTACAAAATGCTAATGTGTAAAATGTTGAATTATTTGGCAGAATGTCAGTTTATACTTTTTTTGTTTAAAAAATCGTCAATTTAGGGTTAGGGTTAGGAAAAAGGTTATATATTTTTTTACAGGAAAAATGCCACTTTAAAAAAAATATGATATACATTTAATCCAAAAAATTATTATTAAAGATATCTAAAAAAAATAAAATTATAAATTGACGTTTTTTCTGTGAAAAAAGTATAAACTAACATTATGCAAAGTAATTCAGCATTTTACATATTTGCATTCTGAACTTTTTTGCTTTCTTCTTTATGCAGTTTACCTATAACCTTACTATTCTACTAAAATTCTATTGAGTCTGATGTTCGATTTATGGATAGCTTCACTTATGAATTATGATTCTGTATTTAGTCTCTTGCATTTTAAAAAGCTATTTATAAAAACTTAGCATATAGTTTAAAAAAACTCTTTCACTTCACGTTGAAATTAAAATTAATTTTCAGATAAATGTTTTACATTTAGTTTGAAATTATAAAAAATAATTCTGTCAAAACTTTTGAAAGCTACTTTCTGACCTAAATCGAGCGGTTGGACAGCAATCAGCTGACTTTTTTTCTCCATTCAATCATCGGGGTCTATCTTGAGCAGTTAATTATTTTACAATCTGATTTCAAATAAAAACTTACTCCAATCTCGGTATCCCATATTATCTGTTTAACCAATTCCACTTCTTTATAAGTATTTTTTATTAAGAGCAAACGTTAACAATGAAAATATTCAGTATAATAATAAAATTCAAACTATATATATATATATATATATATATATATATATATATATATATATATATATATATATATATATATATATATATATATATATATATATATATATATATATATATATATATATATATATATATATATATATATATATATATATATATATATATATATATATATATATAATATTGTAAGCCAAAATAGAAGTTTATTAAAAAATGTATGATGTTCCAAACTTACTCAACAAAATTGTATTTTTTCGGCTAATATTATTTTAACTTCGGCCAAAACCGAAATAGAGCT
>OX030960.1:398396-508396 GCA_943735955.1 Piscicola geometra | reverse complement strand
TGCTTATTTTGTTGTTAGTTTTTGATGGAATAATGATGAGCAGGTATTCGGTGCAGATCGAACTGGCATTGACTCACCTTGGTGTGCAAAGCGCCTTTCAATTGCATCAGAGTTGGATCTGTCCAATAGTTGCAATGGAACGAATTACATTTCGAAAGAGTATTTAACACTAAACATCAAAGTTATCTTCTTCTCCCTAGAGGGCAGGTCACATCAGACACATGCAAATCCCCGTGAGAATCCTTTGCATTATGTTCGTCTGAAACTCTCAAAAGTGTGAGAATTCCATTGGAGATAGTTTTGGAATGTTCCACCACTGAAGAAAAACAAAGAGGAAAAGCAAAGATATCACAAAACCAACAGAGCAGGAATCAATTTGGCCTCGAAATCAAACAAAAGGCTGTGAATGGCAATCGATGCTGGGTGCAGAAGGATGGATTAATGCTGTGTTGGAAGGCACTCATGCGTGAAGGGAAAGTCCTGCCTGCATCCGAACGCGTGATTGCTTGCAATACTCACTTATATTTGCATGCACATAATCCTCTTCAATAATGTCGGGAGCGTCGTATTGGCAATACCGCATTGCGCATTTCCATTGAAAAAGAAGTTACAAACATTTGTTTCTCATTTTATTGAATGTTTATTTTCTATTTCTTTATAATTTGGTTTTACATTGTATTATTTTTCTATTCTTCATTCGGTGTTCAAAATGGCAGGCTTGATGACACCAAACATTGTCCTTTTGTTTCAAATATCATTAAGCAAGTTAGTTTCACCATTTCTTTGTTAAGTGTTTCACTAGATCAATGAGAAACTGTCGCTTCCGACGTTTGATGTTGAGAAATGAAGGTTCTTGCATTGTAAATAGAAGAAAGACATTGTATGGCGCTGCGTCAAGAATGCAAAAGCCAATGACAAACGTCGGCTGATCCACATGTACTTCTTAATGACAATCACTTGAATTTAAATGCAAAATACAAACGTTTCAGTGCTTTATAGCAGTTGATAAAATTTAGTTCGAGGGACACAGTTGGCCAAGGGGTTTCAAGGGCTCCCCATTGACATTGTTTGCTTCCATTCATCCCCAATCAGTCAATTCACGTTTAACATTACACGTTAGCGTCTGCAATTTAATTCTGATGAATTACAGAGAAGTAGTGGCTTTGCGGCTTTCTTGCTCCATCTGTTCTGTTTTGAGACGTGGGACACAACCGCATCGCCCTTATATGAACATATTTCGTTTTTTAATTCTACAACTTTCGAAATGACTCATGAATTAATGAATTAATTAATTCATTCATACATTCATTCATTTATTCACACATTCATTAATTCATTCATTCATTTATTAATTCATTCATACATTCATTAATTCATTCATACATTCATTAATTCATTCATTCATTTATTAATTCATTCATACATTCATTAATTCATTCATACATTCATTAATTCATTCATACATTCATTAATTCATTCATACATTCATTAATTCATTCATACATTCATTAATTCATTCATACATTCATTAATTCATTCATACATTCATTAATTCATTCATACATTCATTAATTCATTCATACATTCATTAATTCATTCATACATTCATTAATTCATTCATACATTCATTAATTCATTCATACATTCATTAATTCATTCATACATTCATTAATTCATTCATACATTCATTAATTCATTCATACATTCATTAATTCATTCATACATTCATTAATTCATTCATACATTCATTAATTCATTCATACATTCATTAATTCATTCATACATTCATTAATTCATTCATTAATTCATTCATACATTCATTAATTCATTCATACATTCATTAATTCATTCATACATTCATTTATTCATTCATACATTCATTTATTCATTCATACATTCATTAATTCATTCATACATTCATTAATTCATTCATACATTCATTAATTCATTCATACATTCATTAATTCATTCATACATTCATTAATTCATTCATACATTCATTAATTCATTCATTAATTCATTCATACATTCATTAATTCATTCATACATTCATTAATTCATTCATACATTCATTAATTCATTCATACATTCATTAATTCATTCATACATTCATTAATTCATTCATACATTCATTAATTCATTCATACATTCATTAATTCATTCATACATTCATTAATTCATTCATACATTCATTAATTCATTCATACATTAATTAATTAATTAATTCATATATTCACTCATACATTAATTAATTAATTCATTCATACATTCACTCATACATTAATTAATTAATTAATAACTCATTCATTCATTCATTCATTCATTCATTCATTCATTCATTCATTCATTAGTGTTTGTATTTGAATGTTCATTCTACGGCTATTTACTCCATTTTCTTTGGTTATATGTTTTTTAATTGATTTATTACAATTCATCGGTGCTACCTGTCGTTTACATTTGAAATGTTAAGTTATTTAATAATCATGTTTGTTTTAAAGAAAGTTATTCAGTATTGATTCTGTTTTTATAATGTTATCATTATTTTGTTTCCTGTTTTGATAAAAACATATGGTTCATTTATAATTTTAGATTTTCTTAAATTAAATTATTTTTTAAATAAATAAAAACGGATTTTGTTTAAATTTATTTAAAATAGGAGACTTGCCACTGTTTTATAAATGCTCTTTTACTGAATACACAATTTTCGAAGATGTCATTGTGGAGCTTTTGCCGTTGTTTTGTCGCCCTTCATAAAACTATTTCTGCCGGTGCTCATGGAGTTGACTGCTTATGGAGTTGACTGCTCATGGAGTTGACTGCTTATGGAGTTGACTGCTCATGGTGTTGACTGCGACGTGGTGTTGACTGCGACGTGGTGTTGACTGCGACGTGGTGTTGACTGCGACGTGGTGTTGACTGCGACGTGGTGTTGACTGCGACGTGGTGTTGACTGCGACGTGGTGAATTTTAGGTTTCATAGGTTTCCATACAGAGCATCCAATTCTCGTGCATGCAGAGTGCCTGCTCGAAGGGCCTTTTCAGCTTTCGTTTCTGTCTCCTCGAGCGCCTTCCCGACGTCGTCGTTTCTAATGTAGAAACAAGAGGAAAAGCCTCCGAGAGATAAACCTTCTCCTTCCTTTTATACGATCTATTTTTTATTTAGTGATTCATATTTATAGTTTAAATTATTTATTTTTTACAATATGTTTTCTATTTGAAAATGTAATTTTTTAAAAATTAAGTTTGTTTTATCTATTTAAATTTTTTAAATAATAATACAGAACATAATTTTTATGATTAATAAAAACTGAAATCATTTCATTGTTTTATGATTCAAACTAATTAAAAAATAGATGAAAACAATTTATTGAAAATTAGTTCCGTATTACATTAATAAGTAGGCTGTTCTCCTACATTCGAAATGCACTCAAGCATTTTTTAAGGCAGCCATTTGAAAACAAGCAATTGTTTTTGTTCATCTTTTTTAGAGACCAAGTTTCACCTCCATACAGAGCAAGTTTCCCTTCCATACAGAGCAAGTTTCCCTTCCATACAGAGCAAGTTTCCCTTCCATACAGAGCAAGTTTCCCTTCCATACAGAGCAAGTTTCATCTCCATACAGAGCAAGTTTCCCTTCCATACAGAGCAAGTTTCCCTTCCATACAGAGCAAATTTCATCTACATACAGAGCAAGTTTCCCTTCCATACAGAGCAAGTTTCCCTTCCATACAGAGCAAGTTTCCTTCCATGCAGAGCTAGTTTCCTTTCCATACAGAGCAAGTTTCATCTCCGAACAGAGCAAGTTTCCCTTCCATACAGAGCAAGTTTCATCTCCGAACAGAGCAAGTTTCCCTTCCATACAGAGCAAGTTTCACCTCCGAACAGAGCAATCTGTATGATGAGTAACTTAAAAAAACTTAAAGTTACTCCTCCAGTTACGTACGATGACTTGAGCATCAGCGCCAAACCTAACAACATGATCCTCTCCTGGTTTTTGTTAAACAGGCCATCTTTTCTTCTCCCGAGGGTGGGGCCTGTCTGAAAAGTCTCAATCTCTCCCTCCACTCCTTTCTATCATGGGCATCAGTGTTGCGTGCCACCAGGTATTTGAGGTCTTTCTGTACCACCTCTTCCCACGTCTTCTTTGGCCTGCCAGGTCATTTCGTTCCAGAAACATCCATTCTTCTAACCTTGTTGATCCATCCACCACCACATTCCACATGCCCAAACCACCTCATTCTTCTCGCTTGCAGTACAGCACCAATATCCTGGATTCCCATCATTTTTTGGAGCTGATTTGAACTGATGAGATCTTTTGATTTGATGTTGCACATCCAACGGATCTAGGCCCGGTCGTTGCGTTGAAGGCTGTTGATTGTTTCTGTGGTGACAGCCCAAGTCTCAGAGGCGTGTAACATTGTACTCCTCACACATGAGGTGTACACACGACTTCTGGTTGGAAGTGGAAGGTGTCTTTTTGTCAGTAGAGGAAGAAGTTGACGAAATTTTCCCCACGCACACTTGCATCGGGTTATGGCAGCATCCTCACAGCCTCTACCTGCAGACAGCATGTCACCTAAGTAGCAGAATTCAGGAACGACTTCAAGTTTGTCTTCATCAACAAGAACTTCCACAATTGGTCTTCCATCTATCGGTCGAGCTGTGCTTTGACAGCGGGCACACTTGTAATTTGGGTCTGAGCGGAGGGAGCCTTTAATGCCTGAGCATCTCTTGTGCACCCAGGATGAGTAACCACTGCATAGAATGGAGTTTTTGCCCGTTCCTTTAAGGCAGACTGCACATGGGTACTTTCCCGATTTCTTGGTCAGCTCTAGATTCGCACCAGATACTAAAACATTTGTTTTCCCCATATTAACTTTTAAGCCCTTTTTCTCCATTCCATTCTTCCATATCTTGAGCTCGTCCAGTGATTCAGCTATGGCTACGAAATTATCTGTGTACAACAGCTCCCATGGACATCCAGTGCGAAACTCTATAGATAACGCTTCTAGCACGATGATGAATAATAGAGGGCTTAGGACCGAACCTTGATGCACCCCGACACCCACTTCCAACTCGTCACTGAAAGCTTCACCAACCCTTACCTTGCTTTTCACCTCAGAACACATAGACTGCACCACTCTCACCAGCCACTCCTCGATACCGAGTTTACGTAATGCCCACCATATCACCTTCCTTGGGACACGGTCAAACGCCTTCTCAAGGTCGACGAAAGCTAAATATTTTTATTTTAACAAATAGTTTTATTTTAAAAAATATTTTTATTTTACAAAATATTTTTATTTTACAAAATATTTTTATTTTAAAAAATATTTTTATTTTAACAAATATTTTTATTTTAACAAATATTTTTATTTTAACAAATATTTTTATTTTAACAAATATTTTTATTTTAACAAATATTTTTATTTTAAAAAATATTTTTATTTTGAAATATATTTTTATTTTAAAAAATATTTTTATTTTAAAAAATATTTTTATTTTAAAAAATATTTTTATTTTAAAAAATATTTTTATTTTAAAAAATATTTTTATTTTAAAAAATATTTTTATTTTAAAAAATATTTTTATTTTAAAAAATATTTTTATTTTAAAAAATATTTTTATTTTACAAAATATTTTTATTTTACAAAATATTTTTAATTAAAAAAATATTTTTATGAAAAAAATATATTTATGAAAAAAATATTTTTATTTTAACAAATATTTTTATTTTGAAATATATTTTTATTTTAAAAAATATTTTTATTTTAAAAAATATTTTTATTTAAAAAAATATTTTTATTTTAAAAAATATTTTTATTTTAAAAAATATTTTTATTTTAAAAAATATTTTTATTTTAAAAAATATTTTTATTTTACAAAATATTTTTAATTAAAAAAATATTTTTATGAAAAAAATATATTTATGAAAAAAATATTTTTATAACTCATAGTCAAGGAGGGTGGCTTACTGTCTCGAAAAAGAGTCTTGAAGTTGACTGCATTGAAGCAGGATTTTCTAACCCCAAACTGTTGGTCTGAAAGTGTCAACTTACAAGCCTTTTTGTTTTAAAAAATCAAAGCTGGAAACTCTTGGATGAAACAGAGTTTGCTCTACAGGTTCGACTGTCTCCACTCTCGTCTAGCACTGACCTTGACTTAGATTCAGCTGCTGACCTCTACAGCTCCACTTTTACTAGCATTCTCGATAAGTTGATTCCTCTTAAGACTGTTAGAGTGCACCAGAGGCCTTTGGACCCCTGGTTTGACCATGAGTGTCGCGCCTCTAAACGCCTTAAGAGAAGTCTCGAGAGAAGCTACAGTAAGTCAAAAAATGAGCAAGCACGTACTGCCTGGGTCAAGCAGTTGAAAGTTTACAAGAGTCTTTGCAGACGTAAGCGTCAACAGTTCTGAAACTTGAAGCTTTCTCAGTCCAAAGGGAAGTCAGCTGATACTTGGAAACTTATTAGTAGCATCGCGGCCAGTCTCAGGCATCAGTGCTGATGACTATCACGCACACCTCACAGAGAAAGTTGCGTCGGCGAGTAGGTCAATCAATGCCCAAGATGACCCAACATTTCCATTCTGCGAGCACGGGCTCAGTTTGAATGGGTTCAGCATTGTCGACGAAGAAGAAGAAGTTAGGGCTATTCAAGGGCTTATTGGCAGTGCTTGAATGATCTCGACACAGACCTCACCATGACGACACACATCAACAAGATGAGTCAAACCTACTTTGCTTCTTTACGCCAAATTTTATCCATAAGATTGTTATTGACCAAGAACTCACTGAGAACATTGGCTTCTGCTTTGGTTCTCAGTCGAATTGATTATGGCAATATCATTCTCACTGGGTTGCCAATGACGCAGCTGCAGAAAATTCAGTCTGTAATCAACACTACAGCTAGGCTCATAACAGGTGCTAGAAATTATGATCACATCAGTCTTGTTCTCAAGGAGCTTCACTGGCTTCGTGTTGAAAAAACAAATGCCGTTTTCTAAAAACTCTTCTAGCTAAGATCTTTAAAAACTGGCATGACTTCAGGGCTGACAAGAGTGTCATTGACAGCAACAAGACGTTCCCCATGGTTGACTGCCAGATCGAATAGGAAAACCAAAATATTTTGTTTTTAAATTCCTGTTTAACACCTCTTACTTGATTAAAATTAAGCAATTCATTGTACTTCTTAATTATTAGAATTATTCACACAAAAATTTACCTATTTCTTGCATCTCTAAAAAGAGCAAAAAAGAATATATATATATATATATGTGTGTGTGTGCATTTATATAAATTCTCTCGAGCATGTCTGTATCTTAATGCAAGTTTTTTTTGTTAAATTTAAAAAGTTGTAAATTTATGGTTTTGAAAAAATTTATTTAAAAGATTTTAAAATCCATAAAAGATCAAAACTTTGAATCAAGCGTTCAAATGTGATTGCAGGAAAACTCCAAAGCAGTGGCAAACGGCTTGAATGCTGCATGCGAACAACTAAGATGATTGAGGCACAAATGGCTTCCACACTATTCCACTCGATTCTGCTTGCGTCACTTGTCGTTGCAAACTCTGCTAACTCTGCTGACGCGAAAGACTGGCAAGGCAGCAGACAGGCAGGCACGCAGCTTCGTCGTCTGAGAACACTTGCTACAGGTAAATTCAGTTTTAAATATTTTTGAAGTTGAAGAATTGATAATTTCTGATGAACTTTAAACCATCGATGTTAATTTTAGCTATTTTATAAATGGTAATGTTTCACAAAAACAAAATGAAATAATCACATTTGAAAAGTCATTTAAAATGAGAAACCTTCAAAAGCATCTATTCTTTCTATAAAACTGCATTTCATATTTCAAACCATTAGAACACTTTTTCCTTTTAAAAAAATGATTCGAGACAATAAGATACTCAGCCGCATGCATTTGTTCAAAGGCAGCACTGCGATTCATTTCCCTTTTAATGGGAAACAACAATAGAGATGCATTCAAAAACAAAATAGGTTTTGTGGAAGACACAGAGGTTTTCAGATGGGAATGCTCAAAGGGACATGCATGAGAACCTGGAGTAAGGGAGTCTGAGCTCTCATCAATCATTTAAAAATAGCGTTTGGAAGAGATTTTCAAAATACCGTCAATGATTTTTATGACATTTGATTTTTCACAGAACAATTAAACAGGGAGACTTCTGAAACAAACAACTCTGTCGAGAAATGCCACTAATCCAGCCGATAAAATATTTAAGTACATTTTTCATTTAGACATCGAAGAATGCCTGCTGTAATGCAGAGGAAACAAATAATTTTGACCATTATAAAGTGAGTTAAGGTACATTTTGTTGGGTTAAAATTTACCCACTTTTCCCTTTTTTTAAATTAAACCCAAATACACACACACACACACACACACACACACACACACACACACACACACACACACACACACACACACACACACACACACACACACACACACACACACACACACACACACACACACACACACACACACACACACACACACACACACACACACACACACACACACACACACACACACACACACACACACACACACACACACACACACACACACACACACACACACACACACACACACACACACACACACACACACACACACACACACACACACACACACACACACACACACACACACACACACACACACACACACACACACACACACACACACACACACACACACACACACACACACACACACACACACACACACACACACACACACACACACACACACACAAACACACACACACACACACACACACACACACACACACACATTCACACACTAACACACAAACACACATTCACACACCAACACACACACCCACGCACACACATACACATACAGACGCAAAGAAACACACACGCACACACGTGTAACGAGATTAGAGGTAGTTTTAATTAACAGACATGGAAATGCACTTATCCTGGAAGCCAGTTTCAACTTTGTTCCAAAGAAGTTTTTATTTGTCTTGAATAGTAATAATAATCATCATCATCATCTTAATAATAATCATCATTTTCATCATCATCATCATCATCATCATCATCATCATCATCATAATCATCATTATCATTATCATCGTCATCATTATCATTATCATCGTCATCATTATCATTATCCTTACCTGCTTTAAAGGAGCATTGATTTCCAATATATTTCTCGTTTATTTAGAGGTCCAACTAATGTGCCAGTCACGCATTTCCTTTTCAGAAGCGGCCTCAACTTGCATTTCTCCGTCGAGTTGACCCCGGGAGAATCCTTCGAACTGCATTGCTTCAGATGCAGCTGTTGAAAATTCAGTCTATAATCAACTCCACAGCTAGGCTCATAACAGGTGCTAGAAAGTATGATCACATCAACCCTGTTCTCAAGGAGCTTCACTGGCTTCGTGTTGAAAACAGAATTTAATAATTAAAAACATCTTGTTAACGCACAAGTGTCTGTCCAATGAGTGCCCAGATTATTTGTCGAGTAGCATTGTCATGAGAGCAAGTCTTCCCCAGAGGGAAAGACTCAGGTATGCTAGGTCAAGAGATGTAGTTGCACAGAGCTACAAACTCAAGTATGCAGCTGCAAGAAGCTATTTGTTGCAGCTTCCTCATGAACTCAAATCCTCAGGTTAAACACCCACGATGCAGTTTTTAAGAAGCACCTTAGACTATTCAGTCTTGTAGCTAGGGTTTCGACCCTACTTCCTTGCAAGTTATGTTTTTGATAATTTTAATCAAAGCTAAGGTGATCAACCCTTATCTTAAATCTGGAGTCTGTATTTTATCGTATTGTATGGTATCGTATTGTATTGTATTTTATCTGTATTGTATTTTATCTGTATTGTATTTTATCTGTATTGTATTTTATCTGTATTGTATTTTATCTGTATTGTATTTTATCAGTATTGTATTTTATCTGTATTATATTTTATCTGTATTGTATTTTATCTGTATTGTATTTTATCTGTATTGTATTTTATCTGTATTGTATTTTATCTGTATTGTATTTTATCTGTATTGTATTTTATCTGTATTGTATTTTATCTGTATTGTATTTTATCTGTATTGTATTTTATCTGTATTTTATTTTATCTGTATTGTATTTTATTGTTTTGTATTGTATTTTATTGTATTTTATTTTATTTTATTGCATTGTATTGTATTGTATTTTATTTTATTGTATTGTATTGAATTGTATTGTATTGTATTGTATTGTATTGTATTTTACTGTATTTTATTGTATTGTATTGTATTTTATTGTATTTTATTGTATTGTATTGTATTGTATTGTATTTTATTGTATTGTATTGTATTGTATTGTATTGTATTGTATTGTATTGTATTGTATTGTATTGTATTGTATTGTATTGTATTGTATTGTATTGTATTGTATTGTATTGTTTTGTTTTTTTGTTTTTTTTTTATTGTATTTTATTTTATAACCAAAAAGTTTGACGATAAATAAAACGTTTAAATGAAGTTTTTTATTAAATACAATATAATTTAATCTTAGGAAACTAAGCATTCCATCTTGAAAACCTAGTTGCTCAAGACTTTTTCAGTGTTCATGTTTGAAGTAAAAAAAACTTCTTATTATTTTTATTATTTATTCTTATGTTTGAATTCACATAACTAGACAAGGTATCAATATAATGGCTGGATAAATTAAAATTAAAATGATTTTTTACGCAATTGAGCTATAAGGCTACGTTTAAAAATCGTTTCGTTTGTGCAACCTCTCCCTATATACCAATTATAACAACTTTTCGCAGTTGCTTTGGACCCATTATTCATCTATCGTATCGTATCTTCAACCAACTCTTTTCAGCCCTCAACCACTTCTTCGCACACCCACTTACCTGAACGCAATAGTAAGCTTCGATCGATCTGTGATGAATTTCTAATTAAACCCCCTCCCTTCATTCTTCCTCATCTCACTCTTCCTTCCTCTCATCTCCCTCCCTTCATTCCTCCTCATCTCCCTCTCTTCATTCCTCCTCATCTCACTCCTCCTTCCTCCCCGCTTTTCAGTCCTCCTCACCTCACTCCTCCTTCCTCCCCTCTCTTCATTCCTCTTCATCTCACTCCACCTTCCTCTCATCTCCCTCTCTTCATTCCTCCTCATCTCACTCCACCTTCTCCCATCTCCCCTCTCTTCATTCCTCCTCATCTCAATCCGTCGTTTCCACCTTTGCGTTCAATTTTGAATTTACTTTGTTCAGTGCCTCCATCAGCTTCTGTGTCGGTGTCTTCTCGAACTTTCACTTTATTGCAAAAACTGCACGACAAAATTACCTGGCGGCTGAATAGCAAAATCAATAAATTTATTGCACGGAAGATATGTTCGTTTCATTAATCTATTCTTTGAAATAAATGAAATTGTGAAATAAAAAATATTCACAAACATTAGAATGCATAAAACTTTCCAAAAAACAAAAACGATTAACAAAACTGGATAAACAGAAAAGCATGGAAAGGCAGTATCGAGTGTTAACGTCGGACACTGCAATGAATCAAGCGCATCAGAGCATCTGTATTCCGTGCGCACCAGTACACAACCACTAATTACACTCTGCCATTAAGTCACTATGTTACTTCAAGTTTCTAGTGTTTCAGCGTTTCAGTCACCTCTTGTTATGGCCCTCTCTTTAGATTTAAGTTTCAAGCATTCTAATATTGAATTTCATAATATTTAATTTTGTATTTATTAGAAACTAAAATCAGAACTGCAAAGCAGAAGATCAAAAGATTAATTAACCAATTTTTAGAAGAGCTCTTGCACTTGCAGATTAAGATAACTTCATCGATTGATTACAAAAAAAATTAACATTTATTAATTTGTAATATTTAACAAATAACTGAATAAAGTTGATCATTAAAGTTTCCAATTTGTTACAGAAAACCAATCAGTTCGCCCTTCCAGCAATAGAAATAGAGGCTTGACAGGATCATTGGCAGGCGGTTTGATGCCTCTCCCTTCGCATGCTTTTCATTACAATCACCAAACCATCAACGCTGCCAATCAAAATATAAAAATATCTGCTGCATCGCAGACAGTTTCAAAGTCTACTAATCCAAATGGATCAACTGGCTTGGATTCTGAGCTGAACGAACGATTCAAGGGCGCTTCTGTCCATCCAAACCACCGAAAAGTATCTGCAATGCCAGACAAACTTTGTTCCAAGTTCTCCAAAGTGAGTCTTGAATCGACTCACAAATGTCATCACAGTCATGCATCCTCAAACACAAAGCGAGAGATAGGTAAAGGAAACTACAGGGGAAATCAATACATGCCATTCATGAAAAGAAGCAATGAAAAGGATAATGGTGTGGGTGGTGTCGTCGACAATCTTCCCAACTACCACACACATCACCACTCGCCACTGCACTCTGTTTACTCCAACAACCACTTGAACTATTACCCCAACAACATGCAAGCCGCACGTGACCAGGCGGCAACGAGCCAGCCAAGAGAAGTGACCCTCTTCAGCGAGGAATCCTACATCACCATCCTCCTCCACCAACAACTCCTCCAGAATCTGCTTCATCACTATCAGGAGAGTACATCTGCCCCAAACCCCCACTTCCACTCACCTTCGCTGTTTATCCATCTCAAAGTATGTGCTGAACTTTCAACTTTTCTTGCGTTTTTATCAAGTTTGCGAGTAATTGTGAAGGAGTTCATTTGAGATTGTCTAAAATACTGCACTTGAATTTTAATTCAATTTAAAGTTTAAATAGTTTAAAAATAATCTTCTTCATCTTTTTATTTTCATCTCTTATTTTTAATTTGTTATTATTCTCGGCTGCCATTGCAAATAAATTGTTTCCATACTTTAATTTAACACATCCTCTTTTTTCGCTCTTCCATATTTCTAACCCCTGACAAAAATCCTGAAACCCTGCTACTTCAAACTTTACTTCTCGTCTTTTCGTCAATGCTACTGCTTCTTAACCATAAAGCACCCTAGGCCACACAACCATTTTCCTCCAATTTTTCCGGTTTTTTTGCAGATCACCCCTTTTACCTTTTTCCACCCGCACTAATTTCTTCCCTTTCCTGAAATATCCGCCATTGCTTGCGATCATTGGCCCACGTACTCAAAGTCTTCAGACTTGTTAAACACTTCTCTTTGGAGACGCACACCTCCACTGTTTTCCTTTCTTTATGCTCATGCATTCACCTTTCTTTTTACTAATTTCATTTATTTTTTTTCTGCGCAGATTTTTGAATCTCTAAACTGTTCTCAAGCCAGTCCCTTCTTTCTTACAAGTAACGCAAACACCATGTTCTACGCATATTTGTTTCTTACTTCCTTCGTCGAACGGTCCATCACCCCTGCAAAAAATAAAGAATTCAGCCGATCCTTGATGCAGTCCAACTCTCACCCAGCATGTTGCACCCACGTACATTTCTCTGCTCTTACATTCTCTCCATTCATATCCTGCACCACTTTCAATTACTTTTTTGCCACACCTGACTTTTTCATACATTACCTAAAATCTTATTTACCCGTTGTCGTTTCCAATTTAATTCTTTCTTATTCGCTCCATCACCTTGTCGATCCTATTCCAATTTTCAAAAACTCTTTTCATTCATACTACCCTGGATTTGCTAAATTCACCGCCAAGCTTATTTCTCTTTCTTCTTAACACCAGATGTTAAACCAAGTTTTTTTCAATGCCTCCTTCACCATGTTTGCAGTAGTTTCCCAAATATCCGTGCATTTTTCACTCCCACCAAGTTCCAGCCTGACTTCTTATTTTACTTTCTGACTGAAATATTTTTTTCCAGTTCCCAACACTTTTATTAGATATCATTTTCTTGCTCTTCTTTTCTGTTTCCAACCCTGTCCTTCAAACCACTAATCGACGCTGTGCTGCCACTCTTTCCTGACGCTACGCTCCCATCCCTTCAACTTACCTCTTTAACGTAAAATGTAGAGCTGTGCTTTAATCTAAGTTAACTTTAGATTAACGCGTTAATCAATTAACGCCCGTTAAAAGTTTTAACAAATTTTTTAAAAAGTTAATGCATTTTACAATTTTGATGCATTTAAATTTATCAAAATTAAACTGATTTTTGCTGTTTTTTCTAAATTACCAGCAAGTGAACACAAAAACTTTTTAAATTTACTTTCAAAAAACTAATGTTAAAAAGTGCATTTCATAAAAAAACCTGTCTTTCCTTCTAGATCTGCAACAAAACTTCTAGGTGGGAAAAAATAGTTTAAATGTTCAATAGTGTTACTTGCAATTCGTCACTTTACACAAGAAATATGCACTTCAGAAGTTGATCCAGCTTATGTTATTTGTTTCAAAATAAAAATTTCTTTCCAAACTGGAGCAGAGAAAGAGTAATTTAAAATATCAAATGGTTAAGAATTGCCACATCATTAGACTCTCGATTTAAAATCTAAAATGCCTTCAAAAGAATGAAATAAAATTTCCATGAGGGGGAGGTTGCTCAAGATGAACCGGTTCCAAAGATAGGACGGGCTTATTTACAGTTATGCGCTTTAAAAATAATTTTTTTATTTATTTCATATCTATGCATTCATCTTAGATGCACATTTTATGTTGGCTTCGTTTCGGAAAGTTGTCTCATTCAATTAGAATACTTGAAAACCTGATATCTAAAAGAATTGTTAAAATATTTTGAGATAACATTTTGCTTTTTTTTCTCAACTTCCTAAGGTAAATAATTTCAATTTTTTATTAATAATTAGATGACACAATACAGTTTGATTGTATGCAAGTTGTAAATTGAAAATTGAGTAATTGGCCTGTTATGACCATGATCAGTGTTATTTTCGTTTCATAAAATAATTATAGTTTTTATTTCAGTTTCGTTTTGGAATTAATTATAGTTTTTATTTTCGTTTTCGTTTTGAAAATAATTAAAGTTTTTATTTTCATTTTAGTTCTTGAAATATATTAATTTACAACTTTAAACACTATTTTTTTTTATGTCTAAAAAATCATAAAATGAAACAGTAAAATAGAACTGTATATTAACAACAAATGAGTTATAAAAATAAACAGTGAATTGCAATATTATAAGAATTGAGTACGTAAATTATTGTTTAATGACAAATTTGAAAAATAATAAAAAATTTAAACTTAAAATTAGTGATAAATTTATTGACAAAGCGAAACGGTAATAAAATAACGTTTCATAAATGGCGCTACTTTCATAAAGCCCAAAGATAATGTTTATAACATAAACATATATTTTTTATATAAATTTATCATTTGCATAATATGGCATACTTTGAAATTTATTTAATTTTCGTTTTGAAAATAATTATAGTTTCTATTTCAGTTTCGTTTTGGAAATAATTATAGTTTGTATTTTCGTTTTCGTTTTGAAATAAATTTAGTTTTGTATTTTCGTTACGAAAATAACACTGACCATGGTTATGTGCATGGTCATAGTTTCCTAACATGGACCACAAATAATTGTCTGAAATTAATTTTAGAATGAGACTGTAGAAGTTGATAAGTCTATATTATACTCTATATAGAGTATATTTTACTTAGACTATATAGAGTATATTTTTCATTTAGACTATAGAGAGTATATACTTTATATAAACAATTGAAAATTAATATAAACAAATTATTTAATTTTTAATGATTAAAAAACCATTAGTATTCATAGGATTTTATATCGGCTTTATAGCACCTCATAGTCTATGATAATTCCTACTATTTACCATAAAATGTATTTATTTACAGCTGCCATGAGTTCCTACAAACGTCGTGAAGTGTCCACAATTCTGACGAGCACATCTCACAAAGATCAACTAATTTTCAACGAGTGGGAAAAAAACTATAAAAAGTGAAGCAATTTTTAGAGAAGTTGAACCAGTGAAGGTCGAAATGAAAACTAGAAAGCCTAGAGCAAAAAAAAGTCAAATTTGCAAAATTAACCTAAAAGCTAAATTTAATTTAATTTTGTCAATTTGATTAAATGACAATTCACATTAAAATACAAACTGGTGTATTTCTTTAGATAACTAAATAATGTTGACTATAAATACAACTTTTAAATGGCATTTTTTATTAAATACAATATAGATTCATCTTAAGGAACAGGGCATTCCATCTTGAGTACCCAGTTGCTCAACATGGAATTTTTTGGTGTTCATGTTTGAAGTAAAAAAACTTGTGTTTCTTTTTTTATCTAGTCTTATGTTTGAGTTCACATAACTAGACAAGGTATCAATATAATGGCTGGATAAATTAAAATTATTTCTTATGCAATTGAGCTATGAGGCTACGTTTAAAAATCGTCCCAACTTGTGCAACCTTCCTCTACATTTGTGTAAAAAAAATTAAAACAATATTTTATACTAATATCAAATATGCTAAAAACATTGCGTTAAAACACGATTAACGCAATATTAAAATTTTTAATCGTGGAACCGCTCTACTAAAATGTATTCTGAAACATTAAACTGAACCTTATAATGAAAATATATGTTTTTATACAAAAAGTGAATTGAAAAATAAATTTTTACTTCATGAATTATTTCAACGTCAGAATCTTTTTATCAGCTTATTCCATAACTTCATCTGAAGTGTTCAGAATTACCATGCACACAACCATCAATGATTTACTCTGGGAAATCATTTGGCAGCATGCTTTGACACATCTCTGACTCATTTTAGATTCAACTGAATTCCCTTCTTGATTTTTTCAACTATTTAATTAATTTATTTTTTATTTTTTTAAATAGTTTTTACAAGGGTGTTTTTATCTCCAATTTTAACATTTTTAAAGGATATTTGATGTGAAAACACTTAATTGAACAGTCACTTGAGATTTATTCCAAAGACTATTAAAAAATTCAAAATACTGTTTTGAAAATATTGTGACAATAAAAATCGTATTTCTTTTAATTTATAACTCAAGTATATTATAGAATAACATTCACAAAATATTAAATTTATAATATAATAAATTGTTTGATAAAATCATAGATATAGTATATATAGATACGTAGTGAAAACTTGTAGAACGTATTTCTGAGATACCCCAACATACGTTAAATAGTAGAATTATTCCTAATAAAATAAAAATTTAAATGCTATTTACAATTTATTTAAAATATTAATAATATGTTTTTCATTTATAAAATTTATAAAAACTATTCATAAAATTTATAATAATTTTTTGAACATTTTAGTGATTTTTCATCTATGCAATTGACTGGAAACGATTGACTGAGAGACTGAGACTGCAATGTTCGGTTACCAATTTCAAGAAATAAAACTCAATCCAACAAGTAAAATATAAACCATAAGTTCTCTTTAACGACTGGTAATTATAATAAATATATTTAATATTATAAAATTATAATATCTTATATCGCTCTTTTTGATACAGAAATAAACAAAGTCACGTGATACTTTTCTTTCTATGCTGGGGTATTTGAAGAATGAAGGTTTCTTGCATTGGTGATTAATACAGAGGGCGTATCTATACTACTTGTTGTTTGTAGGATATCTATGGATAAAATAATCTTAAAATATAATATTAAATAAAATTCAAAAAATTAATTAAATAATACAAAAATATATATATATTTTGTTAATAAAATAACTTTAAAATTGATTTTTCAGCATTTTAAGATTTTTTAAACGATTTTAATCGCTCTTTGCGCACAAATCTTTGTGTTTGAATTTCTGTATTGTCTCTCTTCCACGGGGCTTTCAAAATTCTGTGTTTTTTTTAATTTATTTAAATCGTTGTCTACTTTTTCAAATTGTGTTTTTTTTAAATGGTCACGGAACCAAACATGAAACCAAGTTCGACAAATCAAGTCACAAATTTCAGCAAGCAGTTCTCGTCGGTCTGGAAGTAGAATAAAAGTAAGTAGGGCATATATTATTTCAGAGTTCCACTTTCCATTACGAAAGACTTTGAAATTAATAAAAACTAAATAACTTGGTAGTATCGGAAGACCATTCCAAGATCATAAAAAAACTGCATATCGTGGCGCCATTTGATGTTTTAACATTTTATTTTTAAATCACTTTTTCAAAAGTTTTTTTTAAGGTTTTTAAAGTTGTCACTAAGCTCTTTAACAAAGTCATAGGACATGTTAGAGGAAGTTTCCTTTGCACCAAGAATTTTGTCGATTAAATGCCTTAGGACCAATCAAATACATTTTATGTACTGAGATATAGAAATGCCTCTTTCCATATTTTTTTATTATAACAAGAAATTCATTTTTACTCCAGTATTGACAGATATTCACAGATACAACACACAAATACTTTGCATTGGTCTAGCACATCAGTCATTCCATTAAATATTTATAACGCATTTCCCTCACTATGAGTTAGTGCTCCTGAACAAACTTCACGGTGTTGGTTGTTTAATACATTAACTTTTATTTCTTTCTTTTTGTGATACTCTTTTGGTGAAACATCAAGATATTTCTTTAGGTACTTGAGTTTTATCCACCATCTTCTTGGCTTTTTTTTTCTGAAATGATAACATGAGACTACATATCAATAAAATGAATGTCTAATTTTTAAACTTGAATTATTCTAATTAGCTGAAAAGACTCGACGAGGGCCGAATACTGGAAGAAACATACTGCATGGTTTTGTCAAGAGGCATATTTCGTCTTATTTTAGAATCTGTTCCGTTTTAGAAGGAAACTGTGCAATAGAAACTTTATATTCAAATAATTTTTTTCAAAGAATCCTATTGTCACTTTTGCAAGCAAATGAGGTGCTTCCGAAATCTTTTCGAAATTTCTTAAAACTATGAAATCACCAATAATGAAGCCAGAAAGAGAGTTAGGAATGCTATTGCGCCCCACGCAGACCTGCTGACACAGTGAAAAGGAGGATACTGAGATGGTATGGTTGTATCTCTCGCTTTTCAGGGCTGGCCAAAACAGTTGTTCAAGGCATAGTTCGGAAAGGGACGAAATAAAAGGCAGAAAAAAAAGGAAATCTATGTTGTGGAATGGACAGCGTTGAAGCTCAACGACTGTTTGAGATTATCAAAAAACAAAAAAGAATGAAGACCATTGTTTGGAAGTTTTACTCTTGTGTTCCAATGGTATAAAAGACTATGGAAGACAGACTGGTTGACTGTCCATCTATCTGTCTGTCTGTCTGACTGACTGACTGTTAACCTAACTCTATTCAAAATTAAAAAGCTTAATTTTAAATGGAAAAAATCTTAGATATTTGTCTGTAAAGATTCTATAATTGGTGCCGTTCCAAAAAGGATGAGATTCTGAAATGGAACAGAACAAACATACTTCAAAGTGCGTCAGTGAGGCTGTTAGCGCATCGGAAGGTGGTGAGCGGAGACATTTGGGCATTTGGGTATAGTGATGAAGACAGTGGTAGTAAAAAACTAATAAAAGTGTTAAACTAAAGTAATAAATACGTCTGAAAAGAGGATTGAACTAGAAGGTGGTGAATGGTGAGTGAGATGGGTTGGTGAAATGATTGAACAGGTTCCAGGTTATAAATGCGTCGGAAAAGAATGGACGCAAAGAGGACAAGGGGTCTCAAATGAGGGAGTAGAGTAATGGATAGCAAATGTCTGGGGACTGGTACATAAACGGACCTGAGAGTGCCTATGTTTACTTTAGAGAAATTAAGTTAGAACAGAGAGTCCAGATAGGAAAAGGATCAAGAGGAAGAGAATGATGATGAAATATGAAAATTATTAAGAACGAGGAAATGAGAGGATATGATGATGGAAAGACTGCAAAGGAAGAAGTTTAATGCGCTTGTGAATAATGCAAAAATTAATCCCTTTTAAAGCTGAGAAAACGCTCGAAAAAGTGGTTTTGTGGCGTTGTTGAAGTACATAATGAATTGAAAGTTAAATAATGCATGATAAATTCATCATCGTCGTCGTATGTTTTCTCCAGTTTGGAGCATGCCATCGAAAACAAATTCTGTTTAATTCATCCTATTTGGAGCCATTCTGTGGGCAACGTGGATGCTCATGTTTAAGGTTTTAATTCATGGTTTATAACCAAGTTGGGATGGTCTCTGGCACGCATCCAGCTTCTAGATAAATTGGGAAGAAGCCTTATTATCGGACGCACCTGCTAAGTGGGGATTATTGATTTGTAATTTTAATCGTTCAAAAACTGTGTGTGAAACGAAGTGGAATATTATTAAAAATTAGCGAATTGGAGCGAGCAGAACGTTTGCGTGGTAGGCAAAGAAAGAAAACAAGAGAAAGACCCCTTGAGGATTGCAATATTGAAATGCAAACACAATAGAAGAGCAATTAAACTGATCACTTGAGATAGTTACAGCCTTTTAATCTGCTGGAAATCTTTAAATCAACACATAGCGTGTATTAATGAAGTTGCTTTGGCAATCAGAAGTATTCATTAACTCTACTTCAAAGTGCAAAGGTTTTCATTAAGGAGCAAAATGAATGTTCAGAGATCAAGAAGAAAAAGTCATTTGTACTTGATTGCTTGCTGCGTTCGTGAGATTCAATCCAGTGATTGATACGAATTGGAGTTGTGGGAACTGAGTTTGACGGGATTTCCATGTTCTGAAGGGACGTCAGGGCGCTTCAATTTGCTTCAGATTTTTTATATAATTAAAATATATTTTTGTAAAGTTAATTTGTTTTTCGATTAAGCGAATTGGCGAGTGAGGTAGAGAAAGTCTTGCGCGACCGTACAATCACCTCACGTGACCATTGTTTCGCATTTCAATGCCACAATGCAGTCCTAGCGAGCTTCAAAGCTGTTTGTGTGTCTGGTCAAACGCTGTGTTTCTCTAATTCTAAGGAAGGTTTCTGTAATTGCATGTGTGTTCAAGTGTGTGTGTGAGTTTGTTCCTGTAAATACGCATGACGTGCGAATGTATTCACGCGAGCTAATGAAATTAAGTGACTTGTTAATGATTACAAGCTAGGTTACAGAAATGAAATTAAAGAAAAGTCACGAAAGGATGATGAAGAGGAAGAGTTTGAGGATGATGATGAAAATAAGAAGGATGAGGATGAGGGTGAAAATGATGATGATGACGTTGATGAAAATAGTAGGAAAAGTAATGACTTGAGTGAAGTGAGCTAGAACAGTGCTTTCACCACTTTCGCACAAAAGAATCTAATGGAATTTTCAAAAGTCTGTCTCTCGAACGGGCAGCAATTCAATTACAACTCATAATCTTCACTTTTCACGCCAGCTCAAAACGTCATCGTCGAGTTGTGTGCTGATGTTGCTGCTTCAAAAGTCTAGCAAAGGACCAAACTTGTTTCTTTTGGAGTTGTACAAAGGCTACCTTCAATCAACAATTATTAAAAATGGAGTGTCCAGTTTGAAGTTGCTTCAAAGCCAAAGACTCGATGAGAACAGGTGGGTTGAAGTGGAGGTGCAGATGGCCGAAAGTGTTGTGGTGGAGATCGATGGTCTGCAAAACTTCATTTCCGACTCTGACGTCACGTCTCTGCTGAATAAAGACTCTGTGCTGTATCTGGGTGAGAGTTTAAATAAAAATTACTTATGCCCTTTCTGAATGGCAGTAAAAATAAATCAAAAATTTTGGTTTCCTATTTGCAGGTGGAGCTTCCAAAGACATAGCAACAACGTTGCACCAAAACGTGCCAAAGAAGAGTATGGTGGGCTGCTTGAGGGTGCAGTCGTTGAACGGCAACAGCATGAGCCTTTCTCATTTGCTCAGCAGGGGCCATCGAGTGGGAGCTGGCTGCAAAAGTGGTGGGCGGGAAAACCTTTATTTTACTCATAAACTTAGTGCAGTGCTTACTTTTTTGTCCTTCATTCTCCAACAAAGAGCATATTGCTGCGACCAACAGTTCCGTGCCAGGACCACTTGTGCAGACGGGGAGGTCGTTGTGAAAGAGACAAGTGCCAGTGCACCGCAACCTCCTTCATCGGCGCCCACTGCCAACTGGGTGTGCATGCCCTTTACTGCTTTTCATGAGTTTTTATTGCGCAGAGAACTAACAAACGCTGTAATTAAAAAAAAAACAAAAAGTTCACAAAAGTTTCGTTTTTATTACATAAAATATCATAAATACCTGCCGATAGATCTTCTCGCTTTTCTCAGATAGCTTCACATACAAGTTTCAACACGACGCTGGCAATGACAACCCCGCCATGGTCTTCACACTGGACAGAAAGCACTGGCAAAATACCACTGAAGACCACATTGTCTTTGGTTTCGCCACTAACCAGTCAGACGCTGTGCTGTTGCGACTGCAGAGCGAAGAGTCAGAAGACTTCATCGAGTTTGAAATTGTAAGTCACTCATCGTGCAGCCAATATATAAACTGATTTTCCCAAAAAGTATTTTTTCAGAATACTTGTGAACTTTGTCTAAATTTAAATTTAAATTTTGTTGTTTGCACACAACCACTCAGGCAGAAGGCAAGGTTTTGGCAGTCTACAGCGTGGCTTCGATGGAGCATCCTGTCGGAGAGTTCTTCACCAGCGTGGACGACAACCACTACCACGTGGTGAGGTTTTCGAGGAAGAGTTCCAACGCCACATTTCAGCTCGATCAGCAGCCCATGCAGCCCAAGCACCCTACAGGTTTGCGCACTTGTCTCATCCTTTGGGGAATATGGAATGATTGTGGTGCTGAGTCAATGTTGTTGTTGGCTTGTCAGTCTTGGAAGACAATGCACCAATGCTTCATGCTGTAACTCTACAAGCCTCCTCTAGAGTGGCCCTCTGCTACAGTTTGATCACCTGACCTGACTGCTGACCACTGCTGGCTGTTCTTTTGTCTACAAAGTGTCACTGGCAAATCTTAGCTTCCGCCACTTCTAGTCTCACACACACACTTGTCTCCAGTTACTTCTATTATGAGCAAGCGATTCCCAGGTGCTGACGTTGATCTCTGCAGTCTTGAGATCGCGCTTGCAGACGTCCTTGTAGCGAAGATGTAGCCTGCCAGTTGCTCTCCAACCTGAGGCAAGCTCACTGAATCAAACGTCTTTTGGAAGCAAGCCATCAATCATTTGACGTGCATGTCCAAATCATTGGAGACTTCTTTGACGGAGGAGAGTGGTCATGCTAAGTATGGCTGCCCTCGCCAGCACTTTGTTAAGTGGATGTGAGAAGATCTTGTTTAAAATTTTTGGAAACGACTTATATTGAGTGGAGAGCCGTTAAAGATAGTGGTTTTTTCGGCAAACCGCCTTCCATTTTAATCCTATTTGCACTTTTTCCAAGAGATTTCATTGTTTTCAACTTTTCCATATGAAGTATTTTGACTAAATTGACATATTTATTTTTATATATATTTTCCAATAATTGGATTGACATTACTTAGGGACAATAACACTTTTCTATTCTTAGATTTGTATGGAGTTTCTCCCATAGAACTTGATGGTAGGCATTCTCAATGTAATGTGTTGTGCTTGCGTCAAACACTCCATCTTAAAATCCTTTCACTTTTCGAAATAAACATGTTTTAGTGAAATGCAAAAGCTTATGCGATTTTGCTTGATAGTACAATTCTATTGGATTTCCTTAGTTAGAGTTTTTCTCTTTTTACATGTGACTTATTATTTTTAAAACTTGTGTCTACAGAATAATATGTTTCAAACATTGCTTTTCAGTTCATTTCCCAGCGTTTCACACACCCTCTAGTTAGTCTCAGCACCTAGTGAATGTCGTATAAGTTTGAAAAACTCTGTCGATTGTTTGAGTTTAATTAGGTTTTAGTCTGCATACTATCATCATTTTTGTCCTTCTCAGAGATACTCTTTTAAAATTGAAGCTTGCCAAAAAAAAATAATTCTAATTTATTACAAAAGAAAACAATTAGATGCTTAAATTAAAAAAAACTAATATGCCACTCATGTGCCAAACTCTGATGTCCATAGAAAGCTCGACCAGCACCTTGGACTCCTTCTCGACAGTTCTCGTTGCAGGCAGAGCACATGCCACTCCCGCCTACCACCCCTTCGTCGGCATCATATCAGGTGCTCCAGACTCACTCTTATTCTTTTCTCATTTTGACCACGAAGATATTTCTATCTAGCTTGATTCTATTATTTTTCAAGAATTGAAAGTTGGAGTACCATTGAAAAAGTCATACAAAAAATGTAATGTTTGTTTCAAACCTGGAGCTCAGGACTTGTAGTGAATGGGCACAGAGTCTTGGATCTGGCAGCCTTGGGAGACAGCAGAGTGAAGATGTCAGGAAGAGAATCCTTGTGGACGCAGCCATTACCACATGCTCCCTTCTCAGTCAAGTTAGAAACTATCGTATATGGACAACATTCCTTTCTCAACCCTTCAATGCCAGTTACATTTCTTCACTTAAAGTTGAAGTTTTCAAATCTCTATTTCTCACAGAAAAAGTGAAAAAAACAACAACAACGGTAAAAGAACAGAGCCTCGTCGTTCAAAGCTTGCGAGCACGAAGGGCAGAGAGCCCTTGGAGCACGCTTTGAGGAGCCGTCACAAGAACATCGCATGTTCCGGCGACGCAGCCTGCCAAGAGTCGCTCATCTTCGCTGACGGCGCGAGAGAAGCAAGCAGGTGCGTGCTATTAAAAATGCTCCAAGTTTTGATTCGTGGCATCAGTTACTCGTTAGTTTCAATTTAAAGTACTTTCATTTACCTTTGATACAGATATAAAGTTTCTGGTGGTGGTGATGATGATGAAGATGATGGTTATGGCGATTCTAAAAGGGAAGATGAAGTTTTTGAGAATGATAACGACGATGAAGGGGCTGATAAAAGCAATGAAGAAAGTTACTCTTCAGGCAACAAAAGAAAGTGCCAAAAACATTTGAAAAACCAAAGGGTCAGTGCAGCTGACGGAGATGCTCAACTTGAGGATGAATGTGATGATGATGATGAGGATGAGGAGGATGAATCTGCAGACAATGAGAGAAAATCGGAAACAGTCATCAACACGAACACATCTACATTTTCAAAACTAGGCAATGAATCACTGAACAGCAAGTCCACAGATGCTGTGCCAAAGACACATCTGAGCAAAATGCTACAACCTGGTTCGTTTGTCGAATCATCGTCTTCGTTTCCTGCTTCATCGTTTTCCTCCTTCTCATCTTCACCATTCTCGAAGCCAACTTCAACCTTCTTCCTCTTCAACAGACCAATAGGAGGTTCTCTCATGATGAACATAGCTCTGATTGGTGGCATCCTGGCTGGTCTCTTGGTGCTGATAGCAGTGCTTCTGTACGCTTTCATCAAGTACCGCCACAAAGAAGTCGACAAGTACCACAAAAAAGTGCCCCTCAACAACTACCACCATCCAGACATCTGCAACAACAGCAATAACAACAGCAACAACAACATAAACAATAACAACAAAAATTTAGCAAAGCTGCAATCAATGGACTTTGAGTTTGCGGAGGACAGAGGAGAGGGCGTGAGGAAGGAGTGTTGCCATGACGACAACAACAATCTGAAGAGCCATCGGAGCATGCAAGATGTGTCGAAGGCGTCTCAAGCAGTGGCCTTCAACACCGTCAGTCACAAGCGCCCCGACGTGAAGGAGTGGTACGTGTGAGCCTCGCACTTCTCCTCCACTCCAGAGAACTGTACATAATATTCTTGTTGAAATAGCATTTAAAAAAAAAGAGATTTAGATGGAGCATTTAATGATAATCAACTTATTTTTTCATATTTTTAGCTAGATTGGCAAAGATAACAATGGTGTGTGTGGAATCAACTTGAAAAGTCCAAATCAAAATGTCATAAAAATTTATTCAGTTTTTTATTGATTAAAGGGCTAATGGGAAGAGAATTCCGTAGGCATTAACAAAGCGTATTAACATATCTTTTCGTTTACATTTTACAATGTAACAAAACCACTTTCAAAACAATTTATTAAGTTTTATGTCACCCAATTATTATAAGTTTCCATTCCACTCGCAAGATGCTGTGCTTTTGTGTTGATTTGCATGAGTAGGCCGTCGAAAACCTTGAGCAATAAGTAATCTGTAAAAAATGATGTTTCTTATGAATTTACAATGATTTATTAAAATTTTTAAATTGAATGAGTTATAAATACAAAAGTTTAAAAGAGTTATTGTAAAGAAGCAGAAAAAATATGGAGAAGATTTCAAAGCAGTAAACTTCAGCGGAGGAAAATGACAAGCGTTACGACCAGGCGAAGAATTTCCTTTGAGACCGAGAAGATATCTAGGTGATGAATCAAAAGTTGCTATGCAAATGACGATCAAATATTAATGCTGTTTTTCCTTTCGTAAATTTTCCAAGTCTCAAAACATTCGCTCACTGCCTCTTCAAGTGTTTTTTATTTATCGTTTTAACATTCAAAGTTACGGAGACATTCCGAGAAGATGATGACCAAGGGGTGGGTCTTCAGAGAGATTAATTTGATTGATGGAATTTCTTGAAATTCGTTTGTGGTGCTCGCGACAAAATTTCGAGATTAAGAAGCCTCTCTGAAAAGAAGATTCTACCACTTTCCTGCATTGTAGAAGAGTTATTTGCTTGTTTGTGTTGCATTCATTTAGCTCTATGAGAAGGCACAGAAGTCGGACAAGTTCTCCGAAGTGGCATTGTGGCTGCGAAAGCATGGCGTGAGTGGTGCTCTGTATGGAGATGCGCTGTCACATTTGTAATGATCAAACGCGTGAAATTGACACTCGAATATTCCAGGCCCGTCACTACTCGCATACAAACGAAGCTCTTGCAGAGATGACGTAAGATAAGATACTTTCTTTCTTTTATGTTGTTATTTTTTTAGTAGCTTTTTTTATTTTCTTAGATTCGTATAAAAGCTTTCACTTTTTCAAATTAATTTTATTAAGAGTTTTGCGTCGCAGAAGAATTATTATTTGCCATAATTTTTTTCAACCTTTAAATTTACGATCTATTGTCTATGTTTCTTTTGAGAACTCACACATTACTTCTTCGAAACAAAATACCTTCACACTAATCAACTTTTTTTTCCAAAAGTGTTTTTACTGGTAAAAATTCGCGTTACAAATGCACGAGCATTAATCACATACGTCTCAGCTGCGTGAGTAATTGAGTCGGCAAGACCTAGCGAACCAGCGTCTCTCAGGTCGTCAAGACAAATCTCAGCGCAAAAACTATGCTGATGAAGCTGTGAAAAGTTTTGGAAATAGTTTAAAAATTGTTTTCTTCTGTTTTAATATATTTTTGTTGTATCTATAAGACTATAACATTTTCTCTACCACAGTTTTTCCATTCATATCTAACTTATTTTTGCGGACATTTGCTAAAGAACTGTCACGCAGAACGCACTCATCAATCATTTCAAAAAGGCTTCTCCAGACCAAAATTCATTGCAGACGTGGACGATTGACCTGACGTAAGACGGCAACATGAGATCGTCTGTAAGCCGAGACGGTGCTCTCGTACCTTGCGCAACAGACAACAGATGATATAGTATGTGAAATACTCACTATTGCGTTTTGAAAGTTGTCTTCTGAAACTAAAACATTTGAAAGATTAACTTTTGTGCACTATATTTGTTACAAATAAAAACTAGACACTTAATTCAGAGAAAACTAAAATGCATATATAAGCCTGTATTTCTGAAACTCATGAGACTTATTAGTATTTATGCTATTCAGAAAGGAATGTTAGATGAGAGCTGAGACGAGAACGGAACGAAAGAGCACAAGCAAACATCCACACAAACATTCAAATTCTTTTAAAACGACTTTTATTCAGTCACACACATGAGCATTTAAGTCTTTCTTTTTAAAAAAAACGAACATTGACTTACACGAGACACATGCAAAAAGACCTAAAACTACATGCCTTCAGATCCATCTCTTTCACGAATAGAAATCCATACGTGGTTGCATCAAACTAGCGATGAAAACTGGGTCCAAATTCAAAAACTGAGATAATTTTTTTAAATTTTACATTTTAGGATAAATGCTTAGTTTCAAGCATGTAATATTTTATTCAAACTTAATATGCTAATTTAAACAAGGTATATCATGAATTTTCACGTTTATAGTTTGCTTAATATAGAAATTTGAATTCAATCTTATAAATAAGTTTTTTTTAAATTTTCCTGGCAAACCTCCGTTCAATAAAAAATTGTTTGTTAAAATGTCTTATTTTTTATCTATTTAAAAAGTAGTTCCAATTTTAAATAGGTGTTTAATGAATAATTTCTCCATATGAACTTTTATATTTTTACTTATTTTTATTGCCAGAATAGATTTGGGTACCCGGGTCTTAAATATTTCTCTGGTACACGTTTCTATTTTTAATTCCATTCTTAACCCATTAACGCATACTGTCCTTTTTTAAGGACAGCAATAAAAAGTTTTTTTTATAATAGTTATCTTGATTATATTTATTATCTTTGCAACTAATCCTGTTCTATATAAACTGAAGTCTTTGTTTTAAAAAATTTTGGTGATTTGAAATTGATAGATTGTTTCGATATTCTGATTTTTCGAGGCGATAACTAAATTTTTTGTGTTTTTGTCATGGCTCATGAAAAAAAATTATTTATAATTTTATTTAATGTCTACCATTCATAATTTATAACATTATTTTATTGTTATTCATTCTTATATCTTATTTTAAAATAAATTTCATTTTACATGTAATATTATTTCCAAAAACTGTGTTTTATTGAGTGTCCTTTTTTAAGGACGCTATGCAGTAATACTGATGGTAAAAACAATTATTTTCAGATTCGCTCTTCATGAAGTCATTAGTATTTTGGAAGATGACAATGATTTCTTTTCAGCAGATATAGACATTATTCCTCCTACTGACCCAAACTGCTCTGATGAGGATAGTGGACCCGAAGATGGTGAAGGTACCCTAGATAATTTATCAAGAAACCAGCTAAATGCAGAAGCAGAAATAGTAATTTCCAAAATTGGGGAAGAGAAAACCACTATAAGTAGAGAAGAAACTGCTGTAAAAAGGCCAGCTAAAAAAAAGTAAAATTGATCGGAGATGGACCAAAAAAGACATTACTACTGGATTATTGGCAGATAATAGTTCAGAGAACAAACCAAATTTAGAAAACATGTCTCCTCTCACATTGGTTAATTTATTTTTGGATGTACCAGTCATCAAGCTAATAACAGACATGTCAAATTTATATGACAGCCAAAAACTAAAACAGCTGAATGCTACTGAAAATGAATATAGAGTGGTGCTGGCTTTACTCATGCTTTCAGGTTATGTTCCTTTGGCCAACCGCAGGATGTACTGGGAACAGAGCGACGATGTACACAATCTAGCTGTAAGACTGTCAACAGATTTGAAGAGTTATTAAGATATTTGCATTGCAATGACAACGAGAAAATTAATAAGTTAGACAAGATGGCCAAAGTGCGTCCATTATTTGATGCTATGAATGAAAGATTTCTCAAATTTTGGCCCAAAGAATGTCATTTGGCGATTGATGAATCAATGGTTCCATATTATGGAAGGCATTCATCAAAACTGTTTATCAGAGGAAAACCCATAAGGTTTGGATATAAAGTTTGGTGCCTAAATAATAGGCTTGGGTATTTGGTAAACTGTTACCCGTATCAAGGAGCCTCGGAAGAGTTCAATAGCGAATTAGGACTTGGTGGATCAGTGGTATCTAAACTAATAAAATGCTTACCAAAAGACACTCCATGTTATACTGAAATATTTATAATCTTTTCATATGGTTTCAAACAGATCAAAAAAGAAAAAAAAGAATCCATGAATTTAGCTAAAAGCGTGTTGCAGATGTCCGATACGATGGAAAAGATCATTTTATTGGTAAAATTGAAGATGGCCAAAAAATAATGCAAGCAATGTGGAAAGAAAGTGGAAAAGAAATGCCTTGAATGTAATGTAGCTTTACATTTGGAGTGCTTCAGCATCTACCATGAATCGTGATTACCGTCAGTAGCAATGCATAGTGTCCTTTTTAAAGGACATTTTTTATTTTCATTATAACTTTTTTTGTATAAAATATTTCAGACTAATTTTTTGATTTTATTTTTTAGAATCAGTTTTTCAAGAAAATGTAAAAAAATTAATTAATTCCTTTGAGTCATGCGTTAATGGGTTAAAGACATATCGTTCCCAGTCGCACATATACCTGCCACAACACACTACCACGTGGTAGCGAACAGAAGCAACAAATGTCTACCAATACACTTACAACACAAACATACAGTCGCACACACAAACATGCACAAGTTAGTATATTTACTCGTACGGACGTTGTACAAACAGGTCGTTGAGAAGTCAAGTTCCTTGCATGGACGTAAGCATACACGCACTAAGCATCCGAACCACCTATGTGCTTTTCGTTTGCCATTATTTCCATCTGTCTTCTTGTCTATTTTTCTTCTTGTCTATCTGTTTTTGTGTCTATCTATCTTTTTGTCTGTCTGTTTGCTTATTAAGCTGTCTATACTTTTGTTATTTCTGTTATCTATCTGTCTCCCTGAGAGGCTACTATTATAGCTTCGATGACTTTCTGAAACCAACAATCACTCCACTCACCCACTACACTTCACTCATCCCCTGCACTCCACTCACCCACTCCATTCCACTCACCCAGAATGCTTCTAATTTATACGCCCAAAAAGAGTACCTTTGAATTAGACCCCCATTATACAACAGAAAGTTAAAGCAGGCTCCGACAGAGCGTGAAAGAATTACTTGCAAATAATGGCACACGCGTGAAATGCTGAATGTGATTAACGCTCCCGAAGTGCCTCACTCCACAAACCACGCCATTTCGAGAGGTGTCTACCCTCTCCTCCTCCAAGTCATTGTCTCCTTTCAATTCTCTTCCACTGATGGTCTTTACGTACAATACTTGAATGAACTTGATTCATAAATCCTTCACGTATAAAAATATTTAATTCCTTTTTTTGTAACAATTATTTTTGGCAAAAAATTGTATTTAAATGTTGAAAATCTGGGGTTTCAGTCTTAAGTGTCACAGAAAGAAACAAATCATTTAACTCTTATTACAAACCTTTGAACGTATCAGGAAATAAATCATTTTGAATTCCAGAATGATGTTAGCCCGTTTTTGCGGGATCGAGAGAATTTATGCTCTTCATCGATCCTGCTCTCAAGCATACCGCAGTTCCTTCCGTAATCAGGCACTAATATAATAATCGCATCTTCTTTGTAACTCATTCATTTGTACCTTACCAGCTTCCAGCTTTTCAAAATGAATTCTGATTTAGAGTAATTTTATGAGATGGTCTTGTCCCTGAAGAGTCCCTGAGGAATCGATGGCGGATGAAACAAGCAAGGATGCATCGTGTCGTGGTTCGATAGCCGCGTTGTGCCCACGCATAATCACGTCGTTCTCGAAGCCTATTAAACAATCAAGCTTTATTTACTCGCCTAATTACTCGTTGTCTGTCTACATGTGTCTAGATACGCTTGTTTGTCTTGCTGTATGTTTGAGTAAGTAGGTGCTTTGGAGTCTGTGTGAGTGTGCGGAGAGTCGATTCAAGAAGATTCGAGTTTATGTGAGTTTGTGTGAGTCTGTGTGAGTTTGTGTGAGTTTGTGTGAGTTTATGTGAGTTTGTGTGAGTTTGTGTGAGTTTGTGTGAGTTTGTGTGAGTTTGTGTGAGTTTGTGTGAGTCTGTGTGAGTTTATGTGAGTTTGTGTAAGTTTGTGTGAGTTTGTGTGAGTCTGTGTGAGTTTGTGTGAGTTTGTGTGAGTTTGTGTGAGTTTGTGTGAGTTTGTGTGAGTTTATGTGAGTTTGTGTGAGTTTGTGTGAGTTTGTGTGAGTTTATGTGAGTTTATGTGAGTTTGTGTGAGTCAGAAGGGAGAGAATGCAGAGTGCGTATTCAAATGAGTTGCATTCACCTGATAAACAATCGTGGCCTCTGCGTAAAGTCAAAGGGGTCTTCACCATCGCTAAACGAAGCCGGGGGGCTTTGATGACAGATTTTCCATGCTTTACATGTTTCTATTTTTAGTTTGATACGAATAAAATGTCTTCAGCGTGAATTTCAAAAATAACTCGCTTAACTTCAAGCTCAGAATGTTTTGGATTTAAATATCTCAAAAAACTTTTGAAATTTCAAGTTGTGAAGTTTTTTATAAGAAGAGTTTCAGTGTTTGCACGTCTTAGACAATATTGATATAAAAAATAAACAAGTTTTTGTGGCCGATTCGACGAGTCGTGTGCAAGAATAAATTGGGGTGTTGAAGATAAGAAGGGTGAAAGAGCATTCAAAGTGGCGTTTTAAGACTGAAAGTGTTGATTTCAGCTGAATGAAAGTATTGATTTTAGCTGAATGAAAGTATTCTTGATGAACTTAGTTTTAGAATTTATTTCATTAAAAGCATAAATCTTACTTTTCGTTTAGCATCGATTGGTTGAGGGTGGTGACAAGGAGACGAATGGAAGGAGACGAGAGATTATAAGCGACGACGAAACTGACTTGATAAAAGGATAATACTAAGTAATGACGCTTCAGCGGTTCATGAAAACACTACTGCACACTTTGTAGAAAGATTCTCTGTTTGAAACGTCGACAAAGGAACCAAAGACATTGGCTTTCCTGGCGAGGTAGGAAGTCATGTCAGGAAGAGTGGATTTTTGGCAAGAATTGAAAAAAGAACTAGAAGTGTTGTAGCGATGGTAGAAAAGGTTGTTGTTGTCGGAATTTTGGTTGTACGAGTCTGAGTTTTGGTTGAGAAAGTCGTTGTTGTTGTTGTTGGTTTTGAAGATCGAGTTGTAGTTGTTGTCGTAAGCAATGCTAGGCGATGGCGAGTGATTGTTGATTGTGTTGTTGGGGTTTGGAGTGGTGGAAGAGTTTGGGATTTGCAAAGGTTGGTGTGAAAATTGTTGGTGGTAGAAGGATTCAGTATCAGCGCTGTTGTTTTTGTTGAGATTGTTGCCTTCTGCAGGAGAATGGTGGCTCATGCTTGCAGAGATGTTGTTTTCATCAGCGTTGTCCTGGTCGTAGTTGAGACTGTGAGGAATCAGTTGGGAGTTGAGGTGTGGGTGAAGGGAAGAGGCTTGTTGCGCTTGTTGGGTGAAGTGTTGGAGGTGTTGCTGGCGATGTTCGATGCTTGAAGGGTCTCTGTTGGTACTGCTGGTGTCAAAGCTTTCGTTTTCTAGATCATCCATCTCATCAGTGTCGGTTCCTGAAATGTTCCATCATTCAATTATAACATACATAAAAATATTTAAATGAATTAATATATTAAAAATACATAATTTCAATGAAATAATGATTAACCGGGACATCCGTTGGGACCCATCTGCAAGGGAGTCATTCTTTTCTCCTTCTGTCTCCTGTTGCAGAACCACACCCTCACAACTTCTTTCTCGAGCTGCAACTGCTCTGCCAGGCTGGCAATCTCTTGAGCAGCTGGTTTTTGCTGTCTGGCGAAGTGAGACTCTAGCGCCCCCTTCACTGTTATTTCGATACTCGTTCTTTTTTTCCTTTTTCTTCCTTGAGCAGCTATTTTGTCAATACTAGTCGGACTGCCGTTGGTGGAATCAGCTTCCTCCAGCCACTTCTGGAGCAGTGGCTTCAACTTGCACATGTTCTTGAAACTCAGCTGCAAAGCTTCGAAGCGACAAATGGTCGTTTGTGAAAAGACATTGCCATACAAGGTTCCCAGAGCCAAGCCCACATCGGCCTGCGTGAATCCCAACTTGATTCTGCGCTGCTTGAACTGCCTTGCAAACTGCTCAAGATCGTCAGAAGTGGGCGCGTCGTCGTCTGATTGTGAATCTTGCAGCCTGCCAGGCAGCAGACTGCCCAGGTCTCTGGAGGAGGGGCTGTTGAAAGGGTTTTGGAGACCTAACACGTCTGAAAATGATTCTCCGGGATTTCTAAACGCTGTATTGGATCTCCATGAGTCCGTGTATGATTGGTAGGGAAAGGATGGATAGGTGCAGCTGGTAAAAAATTTGTGTGGCTCTGTAGAAAAAGAAGACGTGTTTGAAACTTGCCAATTTGAACCAAACTTGAATTGGTTGAGGTTGGAGGCAAGCGACTGGTTGTTAGAGTTTGGATAGACGAATCTATAGTCAGTGAAAGAGTTTTCTTGACTAGAGGATGCCATTGATGACTGCTCCAATGGGCTTTGTTGGGAGCCAAAAAAAAAAGGCTTGAAATCGTCTCCACAGCCAAACCATGACGGGTTCTTACTGACAGAAGGGTGTGAGTTGTAGGGGTTAAAGCCGAACCACTGACCGTAGGGGTTGAAAGTGGATAAAGAATAAGCTGATGAATAGGCTTGCAACGCAGTCGAATCATTGGTGTTGCTGGCAGCAGAAGTGGCAAAATTTGGAGTTTGAAGGTCATTGCTGATGGCTTTGTCATTTTCACTCTTGTTGTTGTTGGTTTTGTTGTTATTTCTCACAACATCATCTTCAGAGCTTGGGGCGTTGTAGTTGTTTTCGTGAGTGGGTTGTTCTGAGGAAGAATCGATGACGGGGTAGCTCTCGAAAGTGCTGTTGTAGGCCTGCAAGCTTTTCAAGTACAAGTCTGGCTTTTTAACCGCATCAGCGCAAAGAGATCCGTTGTAGATGTTGTTGCTTTTGTTGTGTTTGTTGTTTTTGATGTTGCTTTGGTGTGTTTGCTCTTCGCTGTTTTCGTCGTTTTGTTGGTTGCGATAATCGCAAATTTCGTATTCAAAGTTGCTGTTGATTTCGGCTCTAGGCAGTTTCAAACCTTTTGCTTCTAAATCCAAGCACTTGTTTGATGGTTGGAGTTTCCCTTGATTTTGTGGTTGGTGTTGTAGTTGTTGTTTGAAAGCTGTTTGACTTAAAAAACATTTGTTGTCAACTCTGCTTTCGATTTTGTTGAGAGGATTGACTGTGCTGAAGGGGTCCGAATTGAAGACGGCGGACGAAAAGATGGACGGCACAGATGACTTGGAGACGGCGTGAGGTGCAAACATACTAACTACTGTTGTCATCCCTGAAACTCCTCAATCATCAAGAAACAATCATTCATTTGTTTAAAGCTTCCTAATGTTTTATACACAGCTCCTTTCGCATCAATCGATTTAAAATATAATAGCTGTTTGATTGGCTCAAATCAGTTGAATTAAGTCCACATGTTGATGACTAGCCCTTTGACGATACTGAGAAAAATTGAAACTCTTAACATAAAAACTGATTTGTTGTTTATCTACTTCTTTTTAAATTACTTTTTGAATTGCTTATTTTATCTGATATTCAACCTGGGAGGTTGTGATTCAAACGTAGACAACTAAATCTTTTAACTGTTAAATTCATTTTCTATTTTAAAAACTGATAAGTAAAATTATCGAAGTATTTCAAATCATCATTTATTTAATCAAAGACCATAAACTGCTCTCAGACTTTTCTCGCTTTTCGCTTAATTATTCATTTATTCACACGGAAATATTCTTTTCCTGCTTACAAAACGCACCAACAATCGAAGTCAAATCTGACTTGCTAATAACACACTTCTGCATGCAAACAAACCACCTCGCCATCATCACTGCCTCTCTTCTTCATTTAAATACATATGTCTGTATATGTATGCCAATGTATACAACAGCAAGCACATATATCTGCTTCATCTTTCATAGGTGATTGACACGCAGAGACACAAACTGATGACATTACACGGAGTCTCCTGGCAAGCAAAAGGTGGACAAGAGCAATCAAACGAACCTTTTGAACTACGGCCGATGGGATGTTCTGCACCTGGATCTGAATGGAAATACTGAAAAACTAAACTCGAGGATTTTTCTAAAATACACTTGAACTTATTGTTTTTCATCAACATTTTTTAAATTTATAAAAAGATAGGAGGTTCTAAAGACCAGCTTTTTTTCAAACTTTCAGAAGTTTTTTGTTTACTTTCAAAATAATACGCCGAAAAAAACCAACTGCGAGATTAAATGTACTGTAAACTAAAATTGTTGCAGAAGAATATAGATTGTAAACATTTTGCTTGCTGCAAGGTTGCGAGTGTACCTGAAAACTAGGCTCAATTATGGATTATGCTAAGTGCCCCGATGCGCAAGAACAGGGCAGGTGCTCGGTTGCTTTCGTTGGAAAAGTTGTTGCATTCAGGCCACCTTTCTTGAAAGACAAATTGAATTGTCTTCCAACTTCTTTCAGGTGAATCCGAGTATCCAGTTGTGTCATAGAAATAAGAGAATTTATCTTTAAACCAACACGCCCTTGCATCAAATCGATTTTCTTCAGACGTCTCCAAAAAAGGCGTCTAAGCTGTCGCACTGTTCGTGCCTCACAACTAAGTTCCCACTGACACATTTGAGCCCACAATCCTAACTACCAGAACGTTTCGTTCTTCCAAGAAACACAGCTGACACTGGTTCACGATTTTGGCAGCATTCCACTCGTTCCAAGCGGTACAACCTGCTCGATTAGCATAATCTTCACTGCGACCTCAAATCAAATGCTCCATATATCCCTTTCGCTCTTTTTTAGAGTGTTTTCACACGCCAAAATTATTATTTGGAGCCTCATTAGTTTCTGGGAAGAGTGTCTTCAAAGGGGCATTGCTCTGGTGAATTGCATTGCGAATTTTATTTATAGAAAAGTGTGTTTCCAATGAATTTATGATCTTTTAAATAAATAAATAAAGCGATAAACTGAGAGATTCTTGCTCAGAAGAATAAAATTTAAAAAATGAAAAATGCCAAAAGGCCTACATTCAAGTCTTAAGACACAAAGAATTAAAAAAAGACAGCTAAACATATTTAACCACACACAAACTCACTCAAACACACACAAACATACTCAAACACACACACAAACATACTCAAACACACACAAACATACTCAAACACCAAGTTACCACATGAAACTATACTCGGTTTCTCATTCGTCGGTTGTTTAATTTTCTAGTCACGTGTTTGCAGCGCTGGAAGCTGATTGGTTGGCGATGTGGTTTGACAGACAGGCATTTCGATGAGAAGAGTGGTTGGAGGCTTGAGAAAGTCAAACCTTTTGAATATTCAAGCACCAGAGACACGAGAAGTGCTGAGGACTTCCAAAACCTCTTTGTGCATCTCGAAGAGCAATCGAGCTGCAAAGACAAGCAGACAAGTGTGTCTTGCAAGTCAAACAGAACGACAGGGCTGTTAATGGAGTGTTAGAAGTGGAAAGACGATACGCTTGTGTGTCTGTTGATCGATCAGGCAGCAGGGAAGGGTGGCGGTGGTGGCTGCATGCAGGCCTCAAGTGCCGTCGAAGAATTAGTTCCTGTGAGCCTTTCTGAAAGCCTGTTCACTTCGTTTTGTGTGGATGGAGCTTTAATTCAGTGTGTTAATCTACAAATTATCCACCAGATTCTCGTTGTATAATCAAGGGAGTCGCTATTGACTGATTACGATTCTATTTGCAGAATTTAGAGTTGCAGTATGAGTTGCAGTGTGAGCGGAGGTCCAAGTGAGAATGCTGCTGAAAGGATTTGTGAATGCTGGAAGGTAGTGCAAATACAAAGCAAAGAGAAGTTAATATAGGTAATAAGGCGGATGCCGTCTAAGAAATGTTTGCTCAACATGTTGTGCAGCTTCGGTGGCTTATGCTTTATTAAAGTTTAAAATTAAAAGTTAAAAAACAAGATTTTTTCTCTAAATATTAAATATGAAAAAAAATGCTAAAACTCTTCGAAATTCCAGAAACCCACGAAGAAAAAAGCTATTTGCAGCGATGAGAAGGCAAACTGAAAGCACTTGCGCCGATGTTTGTAGCGAGGTCGTCTGTGATTGCGGACCGTCTGGTGCCAATGTCTATCGAGTACGTGCTTCAAGTCGCAGTGGTTTTGCAGACGATGTGGCTTCGAAATGGCAGTGAAGTGTTTGTGAGAGATATTCTTTCTCATTTGAAAACGGTTTGCTTGTCTTATGAAAACAATCACAAAATTTGTTCGCTGCGTCACCTCGCAGAACGAAATGATATTAATGAACTTTAGATTTTTGGAAGCCGAGGTGAATTCGGAAATAATTATGCATTTTTAAATTGATATCAATGGAGATTTTACAACAAGGGTTTAATGGACTTAGGAAAAGTTTGAATTGTGAACATTTTCAAATAAAGTTCCAGACACCCATTATCATTCATGCTTACGCACTTGTAAACTCATGAGCCTAACTAGTTTTGAAATATGCTGTTGCTGGATTGGTTGAGAACACGAGAATTTGTATTTCTAAATATATTTGAAAAACGTTTCTTTTTGTTTAAGCAGTGATTCATCCAAATATAAAACACACACACATAACGCACACACACACAAAAACACACACACACAAAAACACACACACACACACACAAACACACACACACAAACACACACACACACACACATACACATACACACACTCACACACACAAAGACACACACACACACACAAACACACACACACAAACACACACACACACACATACACATACACACACTCACACACACAAAGACACACACACACACACATTCAAATACAGACGTACACTGGCGAGCAGGAAGATAATATGCAAATGCAGAAACATAAAGAGGAATACATCAAAATGAGGATTTGTATATCGTCGAGCAGCGTGGTATCCGATGACCTGCTCAGTCCTGCGTTGATTAGTTTGACCGCTGGACGGGAAAATACATTCGGACAGGCTAATTGCAGATGTCTCTTCTCTCCTCCACTCTGTTCTATTTGAGTTTCTGTGGGAATCAAATAGCAAATGTAAAGTGAAAAAGTACTTGGTTGACTATTTCGAGTCTAACAAATTCAAAAAGAGAGAAGCATGCGAGTTGTGCCTTAATTAAAAAGTCATGTGAGAGTGCAGGTGGACAGATGTTGTCGTGTATTAGAACTACTTGCTTGTCTCCTCAACAAGGAAAGAAGCTTGAGTTACTGTAACATGCATGCCCTGAGCTCTGCAGGCTTTGCATCGAAATGTCTTCCGAAAGGTCGTCTGTTGGCTGCCTTCAGGCTCGGAAGATTGCAAGACTTGGGAAAGTTTATCGAGTCTTGACTCTTCCACCTCCAGGCATGCAGCGCAGTTGTTCAAGATGACGTTGCCAGATTGATGGATCGTCGCAGCGGAGGTCACGTGCCAATAGAGGTTCGTGCATAAGTCTTGAGCTTGTTTATTGCTGCGGTCGCCCCTCTGCTAATCAACTTTAGTGCTTCTGTCGTTACTGAAACTGTGTGCTGGTGTTGTTTTATGTGTATTTTTGTATGTGGTGGTGCTGTTGTATGCGTTGGTGTTGTTTGGATATGTTTTTTTTGTGGTCTATATTGTTCCCAGCCCGACAGACGCATGCCATGTTACAATGGTTCTTAGAACCATGGTTCTTATGCGCCAGAGACGCCACTCCACACAACGTACACATCTCTCAATGCATACGTTGCAAACACCGCATCATATACACTAGGTATATGATAGTTCACGGTTGCTTGTCAAGGATTTGAACAGGCGACCTTCAAGTTGCAAGTCCGACGTCTACGATCTAAGCCATTCCCGCTCCTATTGTAGACATTGTGTGTCTTTGTTTGTGTGTGTTTGTGTGTGTTTGTATGTGATGTGTGTGTTTTTGTTTGTGTATGATGTTTGTATTTGGGTGTGATGTGTGTGTGTGTGTGTGTGTGTGTATGTGTGTGTGTGTGTGTGTGTATGTGTGTGTGTGTGTGTGTATGTGTGCGTGTGTGACGCTCAAGTTTTTGAGTGGAGTGTTTGTGTGGAAGTGTGGAAGGATGCTGTAACGAAGATTAGGTTGGCATGAAGACGAGAGCCTTCAGTGGACTTTCGGTCCATCTTCGGTCCAGCATCGGAGATTAAATGACATTCCAGCTGCCGAATGATTTCGAATTCCAGGAAACTTCCTTGGAAACGTTAAGTTGTCTGTGACGGAACGATGCATCAACACCATTGAGGCAAACACCCGCCAAATGAAAGAGAACATCGTAGGGAGTAATAGAAAGGTGGAAAGGTGAGAAGATGGCGTGGTTCAATTTGAAGCTGCCATGACCTCTGCAATGAATACACAGGCAGTCAGCACAGAAGCAGCTTTGCATACCAAATTAACTTTATTGACTTTAACAAGACAGGGCAGCCCGCATGCTTGTGTGTCTGCTGGGGACCTTGTGTCTACATGGCTCTCTCCATAGTTTTGTTGCACAGCTCCCATTTCCTTTCAGATTTTATATTTCCTATTTTTATTTTCTGTAAATATTTTTCAAAAAACTGAATTAATAATTTCTGTCTAAAGCACTTTCTTATTGTTAATGAATGTTATAAGTGGTGAAGGAAGCAGTGGTGAAGAGAGGAGTGGTGAAGGGAGGAGTGGTGAAAGGAGGAGTGGTGAAGGGAGGAGTGGTGAAGGAAGGAGTGGTGAAGGAAGGAGTGGTGAAGGGAGGAGTGGTGAAGGGAGGAGTGGTGAAGGGAGGAGTGGTGGAGGGAGGAGTGGTGGAGGGAGGAGTGGTGGAGGGAGGAGTGGTGAAGGAAAAAGTGGTAAAGGGAGGAGTGGTGGAGGGAGGAGTGGTGAAGGAAGAAGTGGTGAAGGGAGGAGTGGTGAAGGGAGGAGTGGTGAAGAGAGGAGTGGTGAAGAAAGGAGTGGTGAAGGGAGGAGTGGTGAAGGAAGGAGTGGTGAAGGAAGGAGTGGTGAAGGGAGGAGTGGTGAAGGGAGGAGTGGTGAAGGGAGGAGTGGTGGAGGGAGGAGTGGTGGAGGGAGGAGTGGTGAAGGAAAAAGTGGTAAAGGGAGGAGTGGTGGAGGGAGGAGTGGTGAAGGAAGAAGTGGTGAAGGGAGGAGTGGTGAAGGGAGGTGTGGTGGAGGAAGGAGTGGTGAAGGAAGATGTGGTGAAGGAAGGAGTGGTGAAGGAAGGAGTGGTGAAGGAAAAAGTGGTAAAGGGAGGAGTGGTGGAGGGAGGAGTGGTGAAGGAAGAAGTGGTGAAGGGAGGAGTGGTGAAGGGAGGAGTGGTGAAGAGAGGAGTGGTGAAGAAAGGAGTGGTGAAGGGAGGAGTGGTGAAAGAAGGAGTGGTGAAGGAAGGAGTGGTGAAGGGAGGAGTGGTGAAGGGAGGAGTGGTGAAGGGAGGAGTGGTGGAGGGAGGAGTGGTGAAGGGAGGAGTGGTGAAGAAAGGAGTGGTGAAGGGAGAAGTGGTGAAGGAAGGAGTGGTGAAGGAAGGAGTGGTGAAAGGAGGAGTGGTGAAGGGAGGAGTGGTGGAGGAAGGAGTGGTGAAGGAAGATGTGGTGAAGGAAGGAGTGGTGAAGGAAGGAGTGGTGAAGGGAAGAGTGGTGGAAGAAGGAGTGGTGAAGGAAGGAGTGGTGAAGGAAGGAGTGGTGAAGGAAGGAGTGGTGAAGGAAGGAGTGGTGAAGGGAGGAGTGGTGGAGGGAGGAGTGGTGAAGGGAGGAGTGGTGGAGGGAGGAGTGGTGAAGGGAGAAGTGGTGAAGGGAGGAGTGGTGAAGCGAGGAGTGGTGAAGGGAGGAGTGGTGAAGGGAGGAGTGGTGAAGGAAGAAGTGGTGAAGGGAGGAGTGGTGAAGGGAGGAGTGGTGAAGGAAGGAGTGGTGGAGGGAGGAGTGGTGAAGGAAGGAGTGGTGAAGGAAGGAGTGGTGAAGGGAGGAGTGGTGGAGGGAGGAGTGGTGGAGGAAGAAGTGGTGAAGGGAGGAGTGGTGAAGAGAGGAGTGGTGGAGGGAGGAGTGGTGAAGGAAGGAGTGGTGAAGGAAGAAGTGGTGAAGGGAGGAGTGGTGAAGGGAGAAGTGGTGAAGGGAGGAGTGGTGAAGGGAGGAGTGGTGAAGGGAGGAGTGGTGAAGAAAGGAGTGGTGAAGGAAGGAGTGGTGAAGGGAGGAGTGGTGAAGGAAGGAGTGGTGAAGGAAGGAGTGGTGAAGGGAGGAGTGGTGAAGGAAGGAGTGGTGAAGGAAGGAGTGGTGAAGGGAGGAGTGGTGATGATGTTGGTGGGACGCTTGAGCCTCTTGTTTGCTCTTAATATTTCTTCGAAACATTCGCATGTGTTGGCGTAGTTTGTGGATATTGTTGTAGTTTTTTTGTGTGTGAAATTTTATTTGAGATTATTTCGTTCGCCAGGTGTTAGTGTTGCCTGCATGTTTCGCATTACCGCTGCTGACAATAAATTGAGCCTCGATGTTGGCATGGTTCGAGTCATTATTGAAAGAGGCTGTCAGGTCAAATTGCATTTACTATCTCTTAATAAATTGTTTCTGATAATTTTCAAAAGTGAAAAAACGAAATTTTCTATATTTATGACAATTCTGAATATTCGTTCCACGAAAACGAAAATAAAACTAAATTTATTTTCAAAACGAAACTGAAATAAAAACTATAATTATTTCCAAAACGAAAATCAAATAAATTTTTATGATATGCCATAATATGCAAATGAATAACTTATATAAAAAATATATTTCTTTGTTATAAACATTATCTTTGGGCTTTATGAAAGTAGCGCCATTTATAAAAAGTTATTTTATTACCGCTTCGATTTGTCAATTAAATTATCACTTATTTTAATCGTAAATTTGTTGTTATATTTCAAATTTGTTATTACTCAATAATTTACGTAATCAATTCTTATAATATTTCAATTGAATGTTAATTTTTTTAAATAATTTTTTTTAAATATACTGTTCTATTTTACCGTTTCATTTTATGACCAATTAATTTTTTTAGATATAAAAAAATAGGGTTTAAAGTTGTAAATTATAATATTTGTAAAACTAAATTGAAAATAAAAACTCTAATTAATTTCAAAACTGAAACGAAAATAAAAACTTTAATTATTTTCCAAACGGAAATAAAAAATATAATTAATTCCAAAACGAAACTGAAATAAAAACTATAATTATTTTATGAAACGAAAATAACACTGTTATATACCCTTTAAACTGCATTATCTCATCCTTTCACCGTTGCCTCTCTTCCGCATGTACCACCCTCTCTCACTTCCTCAACACTCCTTCCCTTCCCTATCCCACTTGTCATCCTTCCAACACTTCTCACCCATCGCTGCTTCCCCAACTCCCGGTGGTTGCATGGGTGGGTCGAGGTCACAATATTTTGGGAAAATCATATAGCTCCCACTATCATCATTGTCATTATTATTATTATTATTATTATTATTATTATTATTATTATTATAATTATTAGTATTATTGGGTGGGCGTGGATTAAAAGACACATACACGTTGGCTGGCACTGCAGGTGGTCTGCGTGGTGTTGTGGTTTTGGTAAAGTTTATGGATTTTGTGCGGTATTTTTTAACCTATAAGTCTTTTCATTGTTAATCTGTCTCTCTCTGCATATAAATTTCCGACTTTATATAAAGCTTCTGTTATCATACCTACTTTAAAAAATAATTCATTAGACTCTACTCAAATTTCCAACTATAGACCTATTTCCATTCTAACATTCATATCTAAAATAATAGAAAAAGTAGTTTATCAACAAATCTATTCATATTTAAATGTTAACTCTCTTATCCCTTATTTACAATCTGGTTTTCGTTTAGGTCATAACTGTGAATCATCCCTCTTAAAACTCTATAATGACCTTATTTACGCCTTTGATAATAAAAAATGTTCTTTACTTGTTTGTTTAGATTATTCGGCCGCTTTTGACACTGTAGACCACTCTTTATTACTACTATTACTAAAAAATAAGTTCAATATTAAGGATTCTTCGTTTTTATGGATTAAGTCATATTTATCTAATAGATCTGTTTATGTTTCTTTAAATCACTGTACCTCTACCCCATCTACTTACTCATATGGTGTTCCTCAAAGTTCTATTCTTGGTCCTTTGTTCTTTATTCTATACGTCTCTGAATTATCTTCTATCATTTCCTCTCATTCTCTCAACTCCCTATCCTATGCTGACGATTCGCAGTTATATGTCAGCTTCGATACATCATCATATAATACTATTATGTCGTCTATATCTTCATGTCTATTATCTATTGAAAACTGGTCTAGTTCAATGTCTTTAAAATTGAATCCACTAAAGTTTGAACTTATATTTTTTGATACAAATGGTAAACTAATTAATAGTCCATGTAACTTTTCCACTCATACTATTGTTCCATCTAATCATATTCGTAGCTTAGGATTTATTTTCGACTCAAAACTAACCTTATCAAACCAAATTCTATCAGTCACTAAATCTTGCTATTTTCATCTCAGACGTATCAGAAAATTATTACCTTACTTAGATGACCCTTCTTTAAAGATGTTAGTCTCTGCACTTGTTTTATCTCGAATTGACTATTGTAACTCACTCTATTATAATTTACCTGAAACTACTTTAAAACCATTAAATAGAGTATTTAATTATGCTGCTAGAGTCGTTAGCCGTACTCCTATTTATCACCACATTACACCCTCTCTCATCTTATTACATTGGCTCCCCATCAAATTTAGGATGATATTTAAAATCTGTGTTTTTATGTTTAAATTAAAAAACTCCCCAGTATCCCCAATATACCTCAAATCATTAATAACTCACCCTCATAGAAGTAATTTAAGATCATCCACTCAAAATCATTATTTCATCCCTTCTAACTCTTTTGCTAAACGTTCTTTCCATTATGCAGGTCCATATATTTGGAACTCATTACCTCCTTATTTAACTACTTCTAAATCATTATTTACTTTTCGTAAGGATCTGAAGACATATCTGTTTAACAAATTTATTTACGAGCGCTCTTGAATTTGAAAAAAGAGCGCTATATAAATCTATTTGTTTGATTGATTGATTGGTGTTTATGTAGTGATGTTGGGGAGTTTTGTAATTATTTTGTGGTGGTTGTGTCTAAGGAAAGGTTGTCAAAAAGATTTATTACAAAATACTGAAAAATAGAGCAAAACAAATTGGAAAAATAAAAATACACTGTGGGTCAAAAAAACATGACACTGTATATTTGTCTATAACTTTTCCAAATATTAATCGATTTCGATTTTTCACTGTGTTACTCAGAAAGGAATGAGAAACAAGATTTATAAAATTTATTATGATTTATAAAATATTCAGTACCTTTACCTAGTGAAACTTAAACAAGTGTGAAACTAGAAAAAACTTTTGTGTAAATTTTAAACTAAATAATAACTTTTTTACTTTTTCACAAAATTCGATAAATAAAATGAATTTATAAAAGTAATAACGATTCATATGTTAAAGCAAATGCTCGACGTTTGCGCCAGTTGTCAATAGCTTCATCGATGACGCTTTGCTCCAATTCGTTCCAGACGGTAATCAGTCGCTCCTTCAGTTGATTGACGTTGTGACTTTGGTTTGGTAGACTCGTTGCTGCATTTCTCTCTAAATTTTGAAGTCAACGGGGTTAAAATCTGGATTGTTTGGAGACCCCAGATTTGGGAAATAAATGCAGGTGTCTCTTGCTTTTCAAGCTGACTGTCTGACGCGCCCGGTGTGATGGCGCCCCATCTTGCTGGAAGACGAAGAAGTTACCTGAATTGTTCCTCATCACAGGCAGTAGCCTTTCTTTCAACAGCTCATCTCTATAATATGCGCCATTGATTTTACATCAGGCGCAAAAAAAATCAGATGCGTTTGGCCAAGCTTTGACACGCCCACAGAAACCATTACTGGTTGGCTGAAAGTTGAACGCGTTTGCAACAGAGGACAATTTTAGAAAATAAGTATAAAAAATTAACAATTTTACAATTAAAAACTTAAATTAAAAAGTTAAAATTGTTACAAAACTGAAAGAGTAAAAACATTTTTATGTGTATTACAAAACACTTGTTTAAGTTTCGCTAGATAAAAGTACTGCATACTAAAGAAATCAATATAAATTTTATGAAATCTTAGTTTTCATTCCTCTCTGAGTAAAAGAGTGAAAATCGAGTAATATTTGGCAAAGTTAGAGACAAATATACAGTGGCATGTTTTTTTGGCCCACAGTGTAGTTATAGGCTCACTTTGTGCACATGCGCACGAGGATGAAGACACATACAGATAGCATGGCGAGGAGCAGGACACAAACTGCCACTCCGATGCCTGCTTTCGCCCCCAGTGAGAAAGCTTTTTGAAATAATATCTCATTCTTTTATAAGATTAAAATTATTTTGAAAAAAACTGGATAAATTTTGAAGTAAAGAATTAAATAAATTTGAAGTAAAAATTGGATGAATCTTAAAATGCAAATATTGATTTTGAACAAGAAGGATTTTCATTCTCATCAATAGAAGCTTTATTATCATAAACAGAATTCTCAACATCATCAACATCATCCTCAACAACCGAAAAAGAATCATTACCATGAGCCTCCCATCAGCTTGGAAAGGTTTGATTCACCATGAAATATAGTGGTGGGCAACTAACTAAATATTCGTAATTAAACTATAACTGTATCTTTGAAATTAATTTTTCGGATTAGAAGGTAAATCATATTTATTTGTAAAAGAAATTTTTTTCTGAAAATGCAAACATAAAACCCTTTCCCTAACCCTAAATTAACGTTTTTTCTGTAAAAAAAAGTATTAAGTTAAACTATAACTATTTTTCAACTAAAAATAAGTAGTTTAACTAATAGTTATAAACTGGTTGTAGGTAAACTCAGAGGCGCAACCAGCAAAAAATGCTGGGGGGGGGGCTCAACTTTAGTAAAAAAAATAATTGTTTAACCCATTAACGCATACTGTCCTTTTTTAAGGACAGCAATAAAAAGTTTTTTTAATAATAGTTATCTTGATTATATTTATTATCTTTGCAGCTAATCCTGTCCTATATAAACTGAAGTCTTTGTTAAAAATTTTTTTGTGATTTGAAATTGATAGATTGTTTCGATATTCTGATTTTTCAAGGCGATAACTAAATTTTTTGTGTTTTTGTCATGGCTCATGAAAAAAAGTTAGTTATAATTTTATTTAATGTCTACCATTCATAATGTATAATAATATTTCATTGTTATTCATTCTTATATCTTTATTTAAAATAAATTTTATTTTACATGTAATATTATTTCCAAAAACTGTGTTTTATTGAGTGTCCTTTTTTAAGGACACTATGCAGTAATACTGATGGTAAAAACAATTATTTTCAGATTCGCTCTTCATGAAGTCCTTAGTATTTTGGAAGATGACAATGATTTCTTTTCAGCAGATATAGTCATGATTCCTCCTACTGACCCAAACTGCTCTGATGAGGATAGTGGACCCGAGGATGGTGAAGGTACTCTAGATAATTTATCAAGAAACCAGCTAAATGCAGAAGCAGAAATAGTAATTTCCAAAATTGGGGAAGAGAAAACCACTATAAGTAGAGAAGAAACTGCTGTAAAAAGGCCAGCTAAAAAAAGTAAAATTGATCGGAGATGGACCAAAAAAGACATTACTACTGGATTATTGGCAGATAATAGTTCAGAGGACAAACCAAATTTAGAAAACATGTCTCCTCTCACATTGTTTAATTTATTTTTGGATGTACCAGTCATCAAGCTAATAACAGACATGTCAAATTTATATGCCAGCCAAAAACTAAAACAGCTGAATGCTACTGAAAATGAATATAGAGTGGTGCTGGCTATACTCATGCTTTCAGGTTATGTTCCTTTGGCAAACCGCAGGATGTACTGGGAACAGAGCGACGATGTACACAATCTAGCTGTAAGCAATGCTATGACTGTCAACAGATTTGAAGAGTTATTAAGATATTTGCATTGCAATGACAACGAGAAAATTAATAAGTTAGACAAGATGGCCAAAGTGCGTCCATTATTTGATGCTATGAATGAAAGATTTCTCAAATTTTGGCCCAAAGAATGTCATTTGGCGATTGATGAATCAATGGTGCCATATTATGGAAGGCATTCATCAAAACAGTTTATCAGAGGAAAACCCATAAGGTTTGGATATAAAGTTTGGTGCTTAAATAATAGGCTTGGGTATTTGGTAAATTGTAACCCGTATCAAGGAGCCTCTGAAGAGTTCAATAGCGAATTAGGACTTGGTGGATCGGTGGTATCTAAACTAATAAAATGCTTACCAAAAGACACTCCATTTGAGTTATATTTTGATAATTTCTTCACCTCTTTTAGGTTGATTGAACAGTTAAAAAATAATAATATATTTGCAACTGGCACAGTTAGAAAAAACCGGATAGAAAAATGTCCAATTCAAGATGTTGAAATAATGAAAAAAAGCCAAGAGGAGAATATGACTATTTATTGGATGAAGAATCGAATATCATTGTGGTAAGGTGGAATGATAATAGCGTTGTTACTTTACTTTCAAGTAATCATGGAGTGGAGCCTATAAAAGAGGTGAAAAGATGGTCAGCATCTCAAAAAAAACATGTCCAAATTCCACAGCCTTTCCTTATAAACCGATATAATCATTACATGGGTGGAACGGACCAAATGGATAAAAATATTGAAAATGTTAGAATAAATATAAGGCTAAAAAAGTGTTGGTGGCCTTTATTTGGTTTTTTAATTGATGCCTCTGTCCACAATGCCTGGTGCATTTTTAAAAAGTATAATAAAAATGAAAAATTTACATGTGTGCAGTTTAGACGTCAGGTTGTGAAATCAATTCTAGGCCAAATTGATGTGAGTTTTTATTATTATTCATGTTAAACTGAAATATTTATAATTTTTTCATATGGTTTCAAACAGATCAAAAAAGAAAAAAAAGGATCCATGAATTTAGCTAAAAGCGTGATTGCAGATGTCCGATACGATGGAAAAGATCATTTTATTGGTAAAATTGAAGATGGCCAAAAAAGATGCAAGCAATGTGGAAAGAAAGTGGAAAAGAAATGCCTTAAATGTAATGTAGCTTTACATTTGGAGTGCTTCAGCATCTACCACGAATCGTGATTACCGTCGGTAGCAATGCATAGCGTCCTTTTTTAAGGACATTTTTTATTTTCATCATAACTTTTTTTGTATAAAATATTTCAGACTAATTTTTTGATTTTATTTGTTAGAATCGGGTTTTCAATAAAATGTTAAAAAATTAATTAATTCCTTTGAGTCATGCGTTAATGGGTTAATCCATTTACCGCAGCTGTTGCGTTTTGCAACATCAATTTTTATATTTTCTTGCTGTTTTAATACCGAGTTTTTTCACATATTTTGTACAATACATTTTAAATTTTAATTTTATAAGTTAAATTTCAATTTTTTTCATTTTATTATTTATAGTTTTTTATATCCTGTTCACATTTAAAATTTCTCAAAACAATCTTTCTTAGATAATTGTTCAATTTTTTCGTTCGATTTTTAGTATATTTATACAAATTTGGTCTTAATTTCAGTGTGAAAAGATAGTTAATACTTGAATTAATTTTTTTTATATTAAAAATAACTTGTAAAACGTTTTCAATTCTTTTAAAAATCAATGGTGCGTTTTCGCAACTTTGACATAATATGATTTCATATGATTTTTAATAAGTCTAGTCATTATAATAATAAAATTATTATTTTAATGTTATGAAATTTATAAAATTAAAATTAAAAGTTGAAATTTGTAGATGAATGTTGATTTTTATATTGCGATAAAAAATTCCAAACCGCAAATGTTTCACACTTCAAGCTTTCATTGAAAAGAATATAATTTTTTAACCTCTCATAGGTTGATTATAAAATTAAAATAAAGATAACATTCGTCGTCAGTGTCGTCTTTGAAACAGCACGACAGTTTATGAGTGCTGTTGTAATTCACTTGAAATAATTTGCTTTGTTGTAATTAAAATAATTATTATTAATATTATAACAAATAAAATAATTAGAAGTCTGAATTTTATCGAACTATTTGCAATTGAAATTAATTTCTGTTTAATAAATGTGGTTTGAATCAATTTATTTATGATTTCTTACTGTACATAAGTATGTCACACTTCCCGCTCACGTTGCGTTTTCGCAACATTTTGCCCCATTAAAACTTATGAAATAATTGTTTTCAATTTTGCTTGAGTTATTCTTATAACCATATAATGCAAGTCTAAATGTAAAATTCATGTTAACTTTTTTTTATCGGGTAGCGGCGGTAAATGGGCTAAATAAAAACTACCAATTATAATTGATAAAGAATTTAGATAGTTTATTAATGATACAAAAAAAAACTGCAAACTAAATTGCATAGTATTCTTAAAGTTACGTCATCATTTTTAAACTAAGGTAAAAAGTAAAAAAATAAGTTTGATATGAGATCCTAAACAGTCTATAATTTTTTTTCAAATATTTAGTTTCAACTAAATTTTGATGTGTTCTTAGTTACAAAATAATTTTTCGATCAGTTTGTGAAAATCTTGTCACCATTTCATTTACTGGAAGATGTGCAGTAGCTGTTTTGGTAGCAGATATTCTCAAACAAGCTTTGCAAACGACATGCAGATACAGTCGTCTTAAGATGAGTTTTAATAAGCCGATGTTTAGAAAATGCTTTTTCTGCATCTGATGAAGTAACTGACAGAGTCAGAACAACATCGAGCATATAATGCAACTCGGGCTGAAGGCTTGTTGCTCAAAAAATTTTTGCAGTTCGATACATGCAATGAGATCAGACTGATACGCACGTAAACTTGATGTGTTGATGTGTTTTTGAGCTGTCTTTACACAGTTTCTGCATCCTTTCCATGAAGGTTGGATAATTCTTAAAGCTCTAGAGTTATTTTGTTTATCTGATTTGTTTTTTATATACTGTGTCATGGCTTAAAAAATTTACATACAAAAAGTGTAAGATTTAAAAGTGTAGTTAAGTGTTAGTGGTGCTCTATTTCTTTTCAGAATTTGTGACATGTTAGTGTTATTTTGGTGGGATCTCTATGTTCTGTGTTGATATATGAAATGTTTCGTGAGATAAAGACCCGATGGCCATCCAGAGAAAATATCATTGTCTAATGGCGTATTGAAAAATTCATTACCCCCCCCCCACCACCAAAAAAACTCATCGATTTTCGAAAAATTGCGAGCCCCCCCTTGGTTGCGCCACTGCCCAGGAACATAGAGTCGCAAAAAAGTGATAACTTTAGTGAATACAAAATGAGGTCGGTTGTACAGTTATAGTTCCACGTAAAACTTATATTTTCCAACGAAATTACTCTTTATTCCCAAAATAAGCATTTCATATTAACCTAAAACACTAGTATTTTGACTCACTGTAAGAATCTTTCGTTGTCGTTGAGATAGATGGGGTGCTTGGTTGTTCGGAAAAATAGCGGCCTAGACCCGATGTATCTGTTAGTCATAGATGTATAATGCACATTTGTATTAGTTTAAAAAAAATTTTTAAACTTAATTATATAATTTAAAATTCAAGTATCTTCTTTTATCAACGTCAACTTCATTTTATCACCACAGCTTTTTTCCAAGCTCAATCACCACTTGGAACAACACACAAGTCTTCATCACTGAAATCTTTCAAGAATCAATTAATCAATCAATCAATCACTAATGATTTGTATAGCGCCCTTTACTAAGTGAACAAAGGCGCTCTTCAAATAAATTTGTTAAATAAATCGGTTTTCAGACCACTACCAATATATGTATATATATACATTAAAATATATATATAAACAAACAATCAACCTCAATAATCCAACTTCACCCACACCACCATGACAATCACCGCCAAAAAATCACTATCACCACAAATAAAAAATTCAATCATCACCACAATACAAAATACATTCATACCACAGCACAATCATCACCACAGTACCAACACTCATACCACAGCACAATCATCACCACATCATCCTCAAAACAACAAAACACAAGCATCATTCTTCTCAATTTTCTGTCTTGCCACTGGTGCCGAGGCTGCGAAAGAGGGTGAAGGAGAAGTCCTTGCCAACGCTGGTACTGCTGCTGCTATGGAAGGATTTCTCCTTTATGTCGCAGCTCACTTGATTCCTTGCGACCATCTTGGTCTGCTGCGGCCATTCCTCGACATATTCAAAACAACCAACATTCGCACTAAAAACATTCTAATTAATTAAATTAAATTTTTATTTAGACTTAAGATTCTGAAATTTTAATATATTATACCCAAAACCGTTTATTCTACAAATTTATTTGAGCGGCTGCCAAAATGGCAGCCGCTAACCAAAGATCTATCAAAGATTGTCCAAAACAAGAATGGGCAAAAACAACAAAATTCTAATCAATAACTGCTTATTCCTCTTGTAAACTACCATAATTTCTTTTTACTGCTTTTTACTCTTCATCATAATCCTTTTTCACCACTTGTCGCATAGTAATCAAGTGTGATTCCAGCGTTGTACGACCTAGATTTGAATACGTTAATGTCTCTAACTATTTTATTCAAATATATTGAATCAATTCAGATTTAAAATGATATATTTCTATTTCATATAGCTATAAACTTTTTAAACATTGAATTTACTCACCATTCCTACACACCACTAGCATTTCTTCATAATTGCACCGATGAGACAACACTCCTTTCAAATCCGTATGAGGGCACATTGGGTCGGGAATGGGGTAAGGACTGAAGCCATTTGCCCAATTTTTAGTATCCACCAGCGTTTCTTTGATCAAGACATTTTTTTTAGTTTTTATTAGATAAATAATATTATAACACTTTTAAGGTGGAATAAATCTGAAAAGGTTTTGATTCCCTTTAAAGCGAAAGTATGATGCAATCACTGATAAGAAACATTAAATGTCAAAATAATAACATATTAGGGGGAGGTTGCACAAAACGGAACGATTGCATAATCTAATTACTAATAAAAAATTGCAATTATTTACCTTCGGAAGTTGAGAAAAAAAAGCCAAATGTTATCTCCCAATATTTTAAAAATTCTTCTATAAATCAGTTTTTCAAGTATTCTAATTGAATGAGACAACTTTCCGAAACGAAACCAACAAATGTGCATCTAAGATGGATGCATAAATATAAAATAAAATGTTTGTTTATTTTTAAAGCGTAAATAAACTTGTTCCCTCTTTGGAACCCGTTCATCTTGAGCAACCTCCCCTTAAACGAAATTAGCAAAGATTCCGACAATAGTTAGTGCGAACAAATGTATTTTTAGCAATTAAAATAAACTTCAAAGCTTTTAAATTATATTTCTAAAACAGAAAATTAACTGTTGAACCAAGCGGATTTCGTTGTTGGTTTTCATAACCAATAATAATAAAAATAATAATAATAATAATAACGAGCATTATTTTAGTGGCGTATAACCAGAACGGGCTTCCAGGCCACTAGGCTGCATATTTTCATTTGCTCCTTTGGGTTACTAGGACATTGGTTGCACTTGAACCTAGGACCTTTCATTATTGGTCAAGCCGAGAGTCGTTGCCGACTCAGCTACCCGTTCACCTGTTTTTTCGGTTAAAACCACCAAGACCGCAAATCTATTTAATTTTTATCATTCCTGAATAAAACTTTAAATAAACGATCAAGTTAGAAAAGATTGAAACAGAAAGACGAAAAAACTTACTTTTTTTGTACCATTTCAATGATCCTTTAGACAAGCCAATCCACTGTTCATAGTTAAATGTTAAAGCTTCCAGGATTTTTGAAGTTTGCAGCATGTTGAAAGATTCAAACGTTGCTAACGTGGAGTCTAATTCTAGGCATCTACTGTAAGCACTGTACCAATATATCTGTTCATCCACTGTAAAATAACATTTAGAATCTTCTTTGGCACAAGCTTCTGTGTGTTTGGGGAGATAATGAAATACGGTAATCCTATGAAGAAAGTTTACTGATTTTTGAAATGCAAAGAACTTTAAGCTTGAAGTCAAATGGTTTTATTGAAGCTGAAAAATCTCTTTTTTAATTAATAACCGCTTAAAAACATACTCGGCAACACAGTTTAACCTTGATTAACCCAACGTCCTGTTACTACTTTCTGTTACTACTTGATTAAAATTTTATAGGTGTTTGAAAATTGGAACATATTTTCATTGTTTTCATGAAAACTGAATTTTTGCGGCTATGATTCTCTTTGGGGACGTTTGGTCACTCTCATTAGAAAAAAAATTCTTCAAAAAAACTGAAAAAATTCTGTTGATCATACAAATCTTCCAGTATTCAAAGTTATTGAACTATCACCAATAATATAATATAATATAATATAATATAATATAATATAATGCAATATAATATAATATAATATAATATAATATAATATAATATAATATAATATAATATAATATAATATAATATAATATAATATAATATAATATAATATAATATAATATAATATAATATAATATAATATAATATAATATAATATAATATAATATAATATAATATAATATAATATAATATAATATAATATAATATAATATAATATAATATAATATAATATAATATAATATAATATAATATAATATAATATAATATAATATAATATAATATAATATAATATAATATAATATAATATAATATAATATAATATAATATAATATAATATAATATAATATAATATAATATAATATAATATAATATAATATAATATAATATAATATAATATAATATAATATAATATAATATAATATAATATAATATAATATAATATAATATAATATAATATAATATAATATAATATAATATAATATAATATAATATAATATAATATAATATAATATAATATAATATAATATAATATAATATAATATAATATAATATAATATAATATAATATAATATAATATAATATAATATAATATAATATAATATAATATAATATAATATAATATAATATAATATAATATAATATAATATAATATAATATAATATAATATAATATAATATAATATAATATAATATAATATAATATAATATAATATAATATAATATAATATAATATAATATAATATAATATAATATAATATAATATAATATAATATAATATAATATAATATAATATAATATAATATAATATAATATAATATAATATAATATAATATAATATAATATAATATAATATAATATAATATAATATAATATAATATAATATAATATAATATAATATAATATAATATAATATAATATAATATAATATAATATAATATAATATAATATAATATAATATAATATAATATAATATAATATAATATAATATAATATAATATAATATAATATAATATAATATAATATAATATAATATAATATAATATAATATAATATAATATAATATAATATAATATAATATAATATAATATAATATAATATAATATAATATAATATAATATAATATAATATAATATAATATAATATAATATAATATAATATAATATAATATAATATAATATAATATAATATAATATAATATAATATAATATAATATAATATAATATAATATAATATAATATAATATAATATAATATAATATAATATAATATAAATTGTAAATAGCTTTCAAACAGTTAGGCTTTTGCGATAACAAGCTGGGTATTCATTAATCCATAGTTTCATACTACAGACACCAAGTAGCTAAAATGTTTATTCGTGGTAAGCAAATAAAAGTTGGATACACACTGGATGTGGTGTTCGGCTGATGGTATTTGCTGCAGCAAAACTGACCGAACAGAACACAGATTGCTTGGAAGCCATGTGAGACAGAGTTTTGTTGATTCCAGTCAAAGAACATCACAAACTTTGTTTCGAAACTTTATTTTGTGATGCCTCTTACCGAAGAAGCGGGAATTTAGCAAGGCTGAGAAGGAAAAGTACCAGTGTTGTGACGGCAAAGTTTGTTTTGTAAGATGGTTGCATGTAAATAATAAGTTGGTAACCTAGGCATCAAACTTTGAAAGTGTGAATCCGGTGGCAAGGGATAAACGCCATGTGCCAATAAGAAAATTAAAGTATTTCAAACCAGGACATTAGCAAAATATACTGGTGGCATGGGAGGAGTTGATCTGTGTGATGAATTTCTCTCGGCACATAGACTAAGAATGAAAGACAAGAAATGGTAGTGGAATCCTTACTGCTGTGATTGTGGCATGGAAAATTCATTGGAATGTTCTTTCATCGGATAGGCTAAATCACTTAACATTTCGACGTGAAATAGTTTCAGGTTTGTTGAGATCTATTGCTCGACTACGATTGGGAAGTCCAACTTCCACCACATTTTTTTTCATAAAATACGATGGGTTTCAACACTTAATTCGTTCAACTTCACAAGGTCGTTGTGCTCATTGTAGTAAAAATTAAAGCTGTTCCACGATTAAACATTTTAATCGCCGTTAATCGTTCGACTATAAGTTTTAATCGTATTTTTAATACGATTAACGCACGATTAAAATTCTTTATTCTAAAATTCTAAAAATTAAATTATGTCACATTGTGACATTGAGATAAATAGTTTTTTTTAAATTCTTACAAATGTAATAACATTTTTATAAGAATCTTTGTATAAAATTAATCCACATTTTAAAGAAAAAAATGAATCTATAAATGATAGAAAATTAAATTTTCACATATCCTTTTTGAGCCAGTTACTCAAGCAAACAAGTTTTTCAACATTAGTTGGATCTACAGAGACTCTTTTCTTGCTAACTATGTGCCCTGGCAAGCTGAATAGACGTTCACATGGAACTGTACTTGCAGGAGATGACAAATACTTCTTTGCCAGTTTCGCAAGAGACGGATATGCCCCTTCGTGTTGTTGCCAACTCTCAAAGCCTACCTCAGATTCTTTTCTATAACGTTTAATGATTTACTTTGTAATCATTGAGGTATCTTCATCTTCAGAACCTGAAGTTACATATGATTGAGGTCTTTTGTTTGTTGAAGGCTGTATAGTTTTTGAATTTTTTATAGTTTCTTTAACTCTTTCATTTTTTGGAAAAATTTTTTAAAATCGAGGGTCTTATGATGTGGCAATTCTTGACCATTGGATATTCTGATTATTCATTCTTTGCTTCAATTTGGGAATAAATTTGTGTGTGTGAAACGAATGACATGAGCTGGATCATCTTCTGAAGTGCATATTTATTGTGTAAAGTGACATATTGCAAATGTCACTATTGAAAATTTCAAGTACTTTCATCCCCTAGAAGTTCTGTTGCAAATATTCAAGAAGTGAGAAATTCTTTGATTAAATGAAATTTTGCCCATTCTTCTGTTGACAGTAAATTAGTAGTGTTTGTGTTCACTTGCTGACAATGTAACCAAGACAGTAAAAAACAGTTCAATTTGCATGAGTTTAAATTTATCAAAATTCTTAAATGCGTTAATTTTTTATAAATGCGTTAATTTTTTATAAATGAGTTAATTTTTTATAAATGCGTTAATTTTTTATAAATGCGTTAATTTTTTATAAATGCGTTAATTTTTTATAAATGCGTTAATTTTTTATAAATGCGTTAATTTTTTATAAATGCGTTAATTTTTTATAAATGCGTTAATTTTTTATAAATGCGTTAATTTTTTATAAATGCGTTAATTTTTCATAAATGCGTTAATTTTTTATAAATGCGTTAATTTTTTATAAATGCGTTAATTTTTTATAAATGCGTTAATTTTTATAAATGCGTTAATTTTTTATAAATGCGTTAATTTGCTATAAATGCGTTAATTTTTATAAATTCTTTAAAATATTCAACGGCATTAAACATTTTTATGGTCGTTAATTGATTAACGCCTTAATCGAAAGTTAACGTAGATTAAAGCACAACTCTAGTAAAAATACAAGAAAGAAGTGTATGAAATGCGATAAACGGTTGCATGAAATATTTTTTCAACTGTATCACAATACAAAATGATTATGACTCTGATTATTACTGCTAGGAAATCATTTAGACATTATAATACGAATGTTTTTCTCTACGATTTTTTATTTTTATGCAATTTTTTTGCTTTTGTTCTATTTGTGTAACTTACTAATGAAGTGACCCAATGTTCCACTTTGGGAACATAGGTTTGAAATCTAAAAGTTTTCTTTCCCATCTTTTAATTGAAGCGAAAAGGTTACGTGATCAAAAATAATTCTTGTATGTTGACTAAAAAGGGGTGCGGGCAAATAAAGGTAAATACCGAATGGTTTCATCCTTTTAAGTAAGCGAGACTTACTTTTCTGACATAATAATAATAATTGTCATTTTTGTATAGCGCTCGGGCACGCAACTGAAGCGCTTTCACTGCGTCGTAATGCAATAAAGAAATAAAAATAATTATAATAGTAATGTTAAATAATTATAATAGTAATGTTATGAAAAGGAGAGCAAAGAGTAGCATGGAGTAATTATTAAGAATGATAGGCTAAGTTAAAGTAATGAGTTTTCAGTTTGGCTTTGAAAGTCGAAAATTGGTTGATGCTTCGAAGTGCAGGTGGAAGGGCATTCCAAGTTGTTGGAGCTGCGTGACGGAAAGCTCTTTTTGAGATGTTGTTTGTAGTGGATTCTTGGTTGAGGAGAAGAGATGAAAATGAACGCAGTTGTTTGTTTGATGTTTTTTTAGTTATGAGTTTGCTGAGATATGACGGTATTGAGGTTTGAAGAATTTTGAATGTGGTGATGGCTATTTTAAAGGATATTCGAAAGTCTATAGGAAGCCAGTGAAGTTTTATAAGATTATCATTTGATGATTGAACAAGGTGATGGCCTGGGTAATCACAGTTGAGTGTGATTCTAGCCGCCTTGTTTAAAACTGACTGTAGACGATTTCTTTCTTGATTGGTGATATTATATAATAGCGAGTTACAGTAGTCAAGTCTGCTTAGTATTAGACATCGGGAAAGTGAGGCGGAGAGATCAGTAGTAATGAATGGGCGTATGTGTTTGATTGCTTTGAGATGGTAGTGTGATGATTGGATGATAGATGTGATGTGGTTTTTGAAAGTGAGTTTGCTGTCTAGGGTGACTCCGAGTATTTTGAGAGTGTTATTGATGGGGATTTTATCTGAGTTGATGTTGACAGATGATATTGTGTTTAAACTATTTAATTGATAAGGGGTGCCTAGTTTTATTATTTCTGATTTAGTGGTGTTAAACTGGAGATAGTTATTGAGAAACCAAGTTTCCATGGTTTGTATGCAAGATGTGAGGTTACTAGTAGCTTGGTTGGATGTATTAGGTGTGATGAATTGAAGAAGTTGTATATCATCAGCATATTTATGGTAGGTTATATTGAATTGGTTGACTATATTTGAGATAGGTGAGATGTATGTGGTGAAAAGAAGCGGTCCAAGAACAGAGCCATGAGGAACGCCGTGTTGTATATTGGTTGGTGATGAGATGTGTGTACCTAATTTAACTTGATAATGTCTATTTTCTAAATAAGATGACAGCCAGTTTAAAGCTGTTCCATCAACTCCAAATTCTTTATGAAGTCTGTTTATGAGGATGGAATGGCTGATGGTGTCGAAGGCTGCTGATAGGTCGAGTGATGCGAGGAGGGTGGTATTTTTTGAGTCGCATCCGTTGAAAATGTGGTCAGTTAGATGAAGTAGGGCTGTTTCTGTAGAGTGGTAAGGTCTATAGGCTGATTGGTGACTGGGATAGTTTGGATTGGAGGTGATGTGAGGTTGTAGTTGTTTTAATACGGCCCTTTCCATAATTTTTGATATGGTGGACAGGTTGGAAATAGGTCGATAATTTGCTGGATTGGTTGTGTCGAGGTTGGCTTTCTTTAATATTGGTGTAATTTGGGCTGCTTTGAAAGTAGATGGAAAACATCCTTCTTGGAAAGATAAGTTGACGAGCTGTGAGATGGCTTTTGACAATATTGAGCTACATTGTCTTATAACTTGGTGAGGAAAAGGATCTATGGGCGATGTCTTCGTGCCGAAGCCTAGTTTCTCCGTATGTTGCTTTATAGTAGCAGCTACCATTTTTAGCTGGGTAAATCTTCCCAAAACTGAAGTCATTAGTAAGGATATGAATACTTTCATCACTTGCTTCTGTGAAAATGGCATATAATCAACTCAAATAAATGATACATAGTATTCAATTATAGTTTTAAATTTATGTCTATAATATTTAGAATGCAAAAAGCCTAAAAAGAACAATACACCCACTCTGGTCGTTTACCCAGATCCATCCAGACGAATCAGATTCAAAATTCACATGAATTTTCATCTCATCATTTTTGAAATTTTCTTTATAAGCTACTACAAATTGACTGAATAAATCAATCGTATCTTGGTCATACAACTCCACGAGCCACCCTTTTTTGTCCCAACACTCTCCCCTTGCCACCCGAAGGTCTTCTGTCCCAACAAAGTCGCTGAAGATGCAGTGGTTCCTGTAGCAGGAGGATGCTCGTTGAGAGTCCACAATTGTCAACCAAAGCAACAGGAAAGCAGGCAGTAGTGGCTTCATTTCTTGAGAAGTCGGTTGGTTAAAAAGAACCGATTTACTTCCGTTGTTCCCTCACTGATATTTTTTACTGGTTAATAAGTTGAAATATGTTGATGTCTTTGTTCATAAATGAGATGTTTTTAAAACAGCACGTTTTTACATATTATTGTATTATATTTATATTTCATGGTGGTATTTTAAACTCAATGTAAAACCTATCTTATGAGAGAAAAGCACTCTACTTTCTTTTTCTTGTCGTTTAGGAGAAGTGTCTTTAAAACGCTATCAACTAATAATATTTCGACAATTCTTTAACAACTAACCCCTAGGAGATCACTCGTTGCATCTTAAGATGGATCCAGTCTATCAAGAATTTATTTATATTCACTTCGCAGTCATTCAGAGAGAACTCGAAAAGAATAACATAAATAGAACTTGAATTCAACCAGCAGCGTTCCATTGTCTTCTTTTCAGAGCGTCTTAAGAAAGCTGAAATACATGGCATATATGATTTTTAATATATAACTAATACAAATATAGCTAATAAGATAGAGTTGAGTAACTTCCAAATGCAAGGCGTGACTAGTAGCTTACAAATGGTAGACAATGCTCACTAAGCCCACTAAGAATGAAAGAATTGTACAGGGAATTCCTAGCGCAAGGAATTCCCTGATTCTTACTGATTGCATCACTCATGTAGAAAAGTAGTTTCTCTAGTCAGTGCTTCGCTAAACTTTTTGGGGAAAATTTTCTTTCTTTTTTTACAATACTTCTAGGCGAGTTTGCAATAGAAGTTGGACCGGGTACCGACATGGTAGTTACTTGCTAATGAAAAAGACTGTTGAGATTATGATAATGATAGTGATGGCGGATGATTTTTCTCTGTTAATCATTAACAGTTAATGCTTGAAACTTCTGTGACTTCAATTGAAGTAAGTTTATCATAGAAGATTTCTCTTGTTCGTCAAGCTCTAATTATGAGAATTTTACACATTTTTCAAGAATCTTTACTATTGAAAGAATTAAAAAATTCAATAAGAACAAAAGATTGTCTTAAAAATTTGTTTCAAAATATGTTTCCATTTTAGTAGAATGAATTGAAGTCATCAACAAAATGTAATATGGGGGAAAATATCTTTTAAATTTAAAGTATTCTATTTTGCCTATTACTATTACCGTTTTTTTAGAATAGTTATTTAAACATTGGAAACTTGTCAATCGTTAATCTCATTTGCATACATTATGAGAACCGTTTCTAACCTAAACCCCCTACAGTGCACAAGGGAAAGAAGTAATTTACCCTGGGTCATTAGTTTACAAATTTTAGTCTTAAATAACTGTGTTTTATTTACTGTTGTATTTTATTAATTTTTTGTTGTTGACATATATAATAAGAAGTGAGGCTACGATTTACAGAATATTTCATATCTATACAAAAATTTGAATTGTTGTATTGTTCATTGCATAGACATATGGTAATATACTATATATATATGGTTCATTGTAATAGAAGAATATCTTTGATGGCTTAAAAAAATTGAGGGCGATGTGTAAAAGTGGATTACATTTTCAGATTCAGTTTTATGAAAAATCACCTACCCATGTTTCATTTGCGTAAAAGTTGTTTCCATTTGTCGGCCAGTACTTACAGTACTTACCAAAATACATGGAAATTCTAAAATATAATATATATAATATATAATAGATATAATATTATAGGTCACTATAATAATACTAATGACGAGCATTATTATAGTGGAGTATAACCCAAACGGGCTTCCAGGCCACTTAGCTGCATATTTCATTTGCGCCTTTGGGTTACTAGGGCATTGGTTGCACTTGAACCTAGGACCTTTCATTATTGGTCATGCGGAGAGTCGTTATCGACTCGGCTACCCGTTCACTATGGCTCTAAAAAGTTCATTTTTTACTGAGGATATGCGATGCGTCTATTTGACCATGCTGTCACGAAGATTACTTTGTTGACTGATGTTTAAAGGTTAACTTTTGTATAATTGATTTGACGAGTTTGAAATGAATGATAATCACATACAGCAGTTTTAATAGTGTAATTTCTGAATTTTCGAAGAATGACAATTCATTGGTTCGAAATATGATGAACACTGAAGAACATTGGCGCAATGCGTCTGAAAAGTTAAAGAAGGTTAGACAAGGCGGCATGGAACAAGGTTGTAAGGCGGCATGGAACAAGGTTGTAAGGCAGCATGGAACAAGGTTGTAAGGCGGCATGGAACAAGGTTGTAAGGCAGCAGTTGCATGAGCGGCAGAGCGCTGAGAAGCAGCAGTTGAAAGGCACCAGTGTCAAGTCGTTCGAACAAAATGAAAAGTAAAACAAAAATAATAATAACAATAAAGAAAAGTCTTATTATAGTGGCGTGTAACAAAAAAGGGCTTCTAGGCCACTTAGATGAAATATCTTAAATTCGCGACAATGGGCGTTGGTCGCACTTGAAGCTAGCACCATTAAGCGTTCGTCAAGCCGACAGTTGTTACACACCAGGCACACGTTCAACCGAAGCAAGACATTCACAAGAGACAACGAGGAAGCCGAAGACACAAGCAAGCAGGTGCAGGCAGAAGGGTGCAGGCAGAAGGGTGCAGGCAGAAGGGGGCAGGCAGAAGGGGGCAGGCTTGAGCGCATTGGAGGAGGCAATCGAGGCTCCACGAGGGAATTCAGGCGTGGATGATGCCGTCACACGATGCCCCCTCCACATACATGCACACAAGAACGAATGTGATGCTGATGATGATGAAGATAATGATGATGATGAAATACAAAAGCTTGCATAGCGATGATCGACAAGGGAGATTCAATCCTGATGCTGAAACTCTTTCCAATGACAGTAATGATTATTGTTTCTATTAACATTATTACTTGTTCTTATTATTTGTTCTTAGTGTCCGTATTTGCATTTGCATTACTGACGAATAATAGCATGGCACGTCGGAGAGATGCAGACGCCTCATGCAGACCTTATTATTATTATTATTATTTTATAGTTTCTCAATACTTTATCATTATAATTATAATTTAATTTTATTTATAGCTCTGGTTCTTATCAGTGCCATGAATGCAACAAGCAATATAGTTAATATTGTTGTTGTCATTGTTGTTGTTGTTGTTATGATGCAGCATCTTTTTGTACTCCCACTCCTCGGCAAGTCTTGGTGTTGAATAGTGCAACGATGAACACCACCACTCATTACAGCACGCACAACCACTTTGTTGACGCCCCACGCAGACCCCTTCCAATTACGAAACTAATCCAACTTTACCAACCACCCACCAGCCCATCAACCCCCCCCCCCCCTCATCAAGGCATACACCACCCCTCCATCAAGGCATACACCACCCCTCCATCAAGGCATACACCACCCCTCCATCAAGGCACCATCAAAGCACCATCAAGGCACAACAAACACCTGGTGAAGTCTTCAACGTCGACGAGGATGGAGTCTTGAACGATGCAGCGTTGCTCTCTCTCCTCCAGCAAGCGCATCAACACCTTGTTCAGCTCTGTCGAAAGTGCCAAGTGCTAACCTTCATCTTCAACTTGACCATTACTCTGACCCTGACCTTCACCTTGACCCTCTTTTCGACCTTGACCCTCTTTTTGACCTTGACCTTCACCTTGACCCTCACCTTGACTCTCCTTTTGACCTTCACCTTGACCTTCACCTTTACTGTGACCCTGAAATAACACCTTTCCACACACATACTGTGTTGCTTGGGTGGGTCATCATATTTGGTTACTTCTTGAATGCATGTTTACTTATGCATTCAGCTGTTGCAGAACTGAAGCTTGCAATGAGCATCCACCAATGCAGGTGACCTGCTACACTGGCAACAATGCTCCCTCAAACCACCTACCCTCTCAATAATTCTCCCTCAAACCACCTACCCTCTCAATAATGCTCCTTCAAACCACCTACCCTTTCAATAATGCTCCCTCAAACCACCTACCCTCTCAATAATGCTCCCTCAAACCACCTACCCTCTTAATAATGCTCCCTCAAACCACCTACCCTCTCAATAATGCTCCCTCAAACCACCTAACCTCTCAATAATGCTCCCTCAAACCACCTAACCTCTCACCAATGCTCCCTCAAACCACCTACCCTCTCAATAATGCTCCCTCAAACCACCTAACCTCTCAATAATGCTCCCTCAAACCACCTAACCTCTCACCAATGCTCCCTCAAACCACCTAACCTCTCACCAATGCTCCCTCAAACCACCTACCCTCTCAATAATGCTCCCTCAAACCACCTACCCTCTCACCAATGCTCCCTCAAACCACCTACCCTCTCAATAATGCTCCCTCAAACTACCTACCCTCTCACCAATTCTCCCTCATCCACCAAACCAACCACCATCCATCCAACCACCAAAACAACACACTAAACAACCACCACCATCCATCCATCTAACTATCTAATCATCCATCCAACTTTCTAACCATCTACCCATCCATCCAGCCATCCATCCATCCATCCATTCATCCATCCATCCATCCATCCATCCATCCATCCATCCATCCATCCATCCATCCATCCATCCATTCATCCATCCAACCTGAGATTTGTTCATGTAGATGCTTGACTATGACTCGGAGCTGTGAGACGTCCAGACCACCAACCCTCCACACACCCTCCCTCCACCGCCCCTCCAGACCTCCCTCCAGGACCTGTGTGCGCCATTTATTCAGTGTAGAATTGGAATCTCCCGCTCATGTCCGTTCCATCTCCCGCTCATGTCCGTTCCATCTCCCACTCATGTCCTTCCATCTCCCACTCATGTCCGTTCCATCTCCCACTCATGTCCGTTCCATCTCCCGCTCATGTCCGTTCCATCTCCCACTCATGTCCGTTCCATCTCCCGCTCATGTCCTTCCATCTACCACTCATGTCCTTCCATCTCCCACTCATGTCCGTTCCATCTCCCACTCATGTCCTTCCATCTCCCACTCATGTCCTTCCATCTCCCACTCATGTCCTTCCATCTCCCACTCATGTCCTTCCATCTCCCACTCATGTCCGTTCCATCTCCCACTCATGTCCTTCCATCTCCCACTCATGTCCGTTCCATCTCCCACTCATGTTCTTCCCTCTCCCACTCATGTCCTTCCATCTCCCACTCATGTCCTTCCATCTCCCACTCATGTCCTTCCATCTCCCACTCATGTCCGTTCCATCTCCCACTCATGTCCGTTCCATCTCCCGTTCATGCCCGTTCCCTCTCCCACTCATGTCCTTCCATCTCCCACTCATGTCCTTCCATCTCCCACTCATGTCCGTTCCATCTCCCACTCATGTCCGTTCCATCTCCCGTTCATGCCCGTTCCCTCTCCCACTCATGTCCTTCCATCTCCCACTCATGTCCTTCCATCTCCCCCTCATGTCCTTCCATGTCCCACTCATGTCCGTTCCATCTCCCACTCATGTCCTTCCATCTCCCACTCATGTCCTTCCATCTCCCACTCATGTCCTTCCATCTCCCACTCATGTTCTTCCCTCTCCCACTCATGTCCTTCCATCTCCCACTCATGTCCTTCCATCTCCCGCTCATGTCCTTCTATCTCCCACTCATGTCCTTGCATCTCCCACTCATGTCCTTCCATCTCCCACTCATGTCCTTCCATCTCCCACTCATGTCCGTTCCATCTCCCACTCATGTTCTTCCCTCTCCCACTCATGTCCTTCCATGTCCCACTCATGTCCGTTCCATCTCCCACTCATGTCCTTCCATCTCCCACTCATGTCCTTCCATCTCCCACTCATGTCCTTCCATCTCCCACTCATGTCCTTCCATCTCCCACTCATGTCCGTTCCATCTCCCACTCATGTTCTTCCCTCTCCCACTCATGTCCTTCCATCTCCCACTCATGTCCTTCCATCTCCCGCTCATGTCCTTCTATCTCCCACTCATGTCCTTCCATCTCCCACTCATGTCCTTCCATCTCCCACTCATGTCCGTTCCCTCTCCCACTCATGTCCTTCCATCTCCCACTCATGTCCTTCTATCTCCCACTCATGTCCGTTCCATCTCCCGTTCATGCCCGTTCCATCTCCCACTCATGTCCGTTCCATCTCCCACTCATGTCCTTCCATCTCCCACTCATGTCCTTCCATCTCCCACTCATGTCCGTTCCATCTCCCGTTCATGCCCGTTCCATCTCCCACTCATGTCCGTTCCATCTCCCACTCATGTCCTTCCATCTCCCACTCATGTCCTTCCATCTCCCACTCATGTCCGTTCTATCTCCCGTTCATGCCCGTTCCATCTCCCACTCATGTCCGTTCCATCTCCCACTCATGTCCGTTCCATCTCCCACTCATGTCCTTCCATCTCCCACTCATGTCCTTCCATCTCCCACTCATGTCCTTCTATCTCCCACTCATGTCCGTTCCATCTCCCGCTCATGTCCTTCCATCTCCCGCTCAGTACAAACAAAAACACATAAAAGAAGCTGCTAAATAAAGCATATTTTAAATGTCCATTGGCAGTTCATTGAGAATGTGAAATGTTGCCCGCTTTAATGTCAATGAATGTGGCTGATTGTCTTGCAGTTCTGGTGTCTGAAGATGAAACAATGAAACTGTTTGGCGTCCCAAAACTGCCCAATGGAACTCGACAAGCAGGTTCCACTCCAGTTGTCGCTACTTGCAGAAGATGTCAAGGCTCATGCAAAGATTCGTTATCCTGAAGCGTTCCACAGAGATAGTTGGATGGCCAAGATCATTTACTGTTTTAATATATTCTTGATTCGTTCAAAATTTGAGCTGACTGTACAAGAGTTGTCATCACACGGTCCCTTTAACACTTTCATTCTTAAGTTTTACATTATAGCCTGGTTCACATGTGTGTGTGTGTGATGCATCTGTCTCAAGAAATATTCTCCATCATTTGGAAAAGTAAAAAAAGATTCACTAAGCTGTATTTGAGACTGCAATCAGTCGACACTTGTGGCAGTTAAGTGAAATTCTGGTTGGTCTATCATTTTTTAACCATAAATTGTTAGCATAGGTGAAATCAGCCATGGTTACAGCTCTTAACAAAACCACAGCAGATCTTCATTGTCGCCTTGTCTTCCCTCCTGCTCTTCTTCAAATAAGGATGTGTGACTTTGTGTGAGAACACAACAAGAACCTATTCAGAGCATTAGAAATACCTCAAGGATTCCTTCAAAAGAATCCTACACATGGAGCTGTGACGAGGATTATGATGTTGGTCAGAGCTAACAGTTTGAAAAATGTGAACGAGGCAGCTGAGTGGAAAAACAATTCTTAATTAACATATTTAGATGATATTTTCTTGTTTAAAACTATTTCTTTTTATTCGGTTCCGGTCGAAATTATTTTCGTAGTTTCCGCTTAGATTCGTTTTCGGCCAAAACTAAAATTTTTAGTTTCGGCCAAAACTGAAATAATTTTTAGTTTCAGTCGAAAAATTATTTCAGTTTCGGTCTCTGTGCATCACTTACTCGTTCTTCCAACTTTTTGTTTTGTCTTTCCAGCATTGACTGCATCGCTGCCATTGGTCGAATCTGTGTGTGTGTGTGTTTGTGTGTGTGTGTGTGTGTGCGTGCGTGTGTGTAGTAGAGGTCGGACCGGGTACCCGCGGGACTCCCGCGAGAACGGGAATGAAAATTAACTTCGGAACGGGAAAAGTCGGGACCCGGGAATAGGTTTTCGGGACGGGAATCAACATTCAAATCGGGAACGGGAATCAACTTTTAAATCGGGAACGGTAAAAATGGGAATAAAAGTTATTGGGATTGGATTCTTTAACAATGATTTTTCAGCAAACTTCTAAGTATGGAAATCTCTATTTCATCGATAATCCTTACTTAAAATAAGTATTAAATACATAGAAATGTATAACTAAGCCACCATTGCCAATGTCAAAATCTCCAACACTACATTTAAAGTTGTTATGGCAAGTCCAAATATTAGGGAGATTAGAACAAATAGGTGATGATGAAAACTTGTCAGATTAAATCAAAATGGTCAGTTATATTATTTTTATTTTATAAATTAATACTTTGAATTTGAATGATTAATTTCCAAATGATTGTTCAGTTGATTATTTCGACAAAAGAAAAGATGCCATTGATCTCATTCATATGACAGCATGTCTGTTGCATCCCCAGTATGAAAGAATAATAAGAAAAGAGTTTGGGATAGAAAAGAAACAAATACCAAAACTTTCATTAGAGAAAATTTAATTCCATTTTGTACAGCCAGGCCAAGCTGCAGTGACGTTGAGAAAAAAAACAAATGATGGTTATTGAGACCTATTATGTTTGTTTTTATAACGTAAAAAGTTAAACAAAATTATTATACTATCAAATTATATGAATTATTTTATATTTGCAGTTGTGGTGAATAAGAATGTTGTCGAGAAACATATTTCTAACATTATTGAAGAATTAATAATAATGAACGAAAAAAAAATTCAGAAGAGGATGAATTGTACAAATATTCACAATTATGTCCCGCCAAAATTGAAGATTATAAAGATGTTTTATTTTATTGGAGTAAAATGAGCAATTTTCCAATATTACAAGAAGTAGCCAAAATTTGGTTTAGTATATCTGTAAGTTATATTCCCTGTGAACGGAATTTTTCAACATGTGGTCGTTTAACTTCAGACCCAAAATCCTCTAATTTGAAGGCTACAACTCTTGACGGTTTAACCCGTGTGAAAAGCAATAAAGTCTTGATTGAATTTCTCAAAAACAATAACTAACTTCAATAATCTCATTTCAATAAATATTTGAAATGTAAATCGTGTTTTTTTATTTTATTTAAAAAAATATTCTCTGACTTTCAAATAAGACATTTTAAGAAATTTTAAGACTAGCAAGTTTGAGTCCAGTGAAAACGGCAACGAAAATGAATAAAAAAACAAAAAAGTTTTGGGAACGGGTCGGGACCGGGAATCGAGTTGCGGGAACGGGACGGGAATAAAATTCTGATAGTCCATCGGGAACGGGACGGGAAAATTAATTCGGGAACAGGACGGGATCGGGAATGAAAAATCGTCCATGTCCGACCTCTAGTGTGTAGGCAGCAGTGTTATTTTCGTAACGAAAACGAAAACGACAATTCTGAATAATCGTTCCACGAAAACGAAAATAAAAACTAAATTTATTTTCAAAACGAAAACGAAAATAAAAACTATAATTATTTCCAAAACGAAACTGAAATAAAAACTATAATTATTACCAAAACGAAAATTAAATAACTTTTTATGATATGCCATAATATACAAATGAAAATTCATAAAAAAAATATATGTCTATGTTATAAACATTATCTTTGGCCTTTATGAAAGTAGTGCCATTTGTAAAACGTTATTTTATTACTGCTTCGCTTTGTCAACTAAATTATTTTAATCTTAAATTTGTTATTATACGTCAAATTTGTTATTAATCAATAATTTACGTAATCAATTCTTATAATATTTCAAATTTAAATAACAATGAGTTTATCACGTTCATTTGCTGGAAGAAAGAAAGAAAGCGAAATTTGGAAATATTTTACATATTCTTCAGAAAACGACAAAAGTACATGCATCGTTGAAGTATCGACGACCAAAGACGGACAGAAAGTATTATGCAACGCAACTTAAAGGAAAAAATCCGACAAACCTCAAGGTTCATCTCTCTAGCTACCACAAAAAGTTTTTTCAAGAATTCAAAGAAATTGAATTAGTCAGAAAGAGGAATTGTGAAAAAATAAAAAGTAATGAAAATTCCGTTCAACAAACTATTAGTTTTGAAAAAAATACGACGAAAACAGTTTTGTATTAAAGTAAGTGCGAAGAATATTTGAAGAGACAAGACTCCTTATTAAAATTATTTGTAAACGCAAACATCCCATTAAATCTAGTATCTAATAAACATTTTAAAAACTTTGTGGAAACATTGGATATAAAATTTAAAATGCCAGGTAATTTTGTTTATTTTATCTTATTCAAAATGTAAAAAGTATTACCATGTATTGTAGAAATTTATTTGAGCAATTACAATGGTCGTTATTCATTATAAATGATTACAACATATAGTACCAAAATATTGGGGATCAATTATTGAAATTTTTTTTCCGGCCCATCAAAGTTACTGGACTTATTAAAAGACAAATATGATGAGGGTTGCAAAATTCTGAAAGACTCATTGAATGATGTTCGAAGAATAGTTATATGTTTAGATATTTGGACCAAAAAAGGTTTAACATCATCATATGTTGGGATTTCAGCATGCTGTTCCAATCCACAGAGTAGCAAACCGTGTCACTACTTTTTAAACCTAATTCAACTCAATCATCCCCACACTGGAGAAAAACTTGCTTAGTGTTTATCAAAGTGTTTCGCTGATTGGAATATAGAACCAAATAAAATAATTTTAATCATATCTGATAACGGTTCAAATATTTTAAAAGCTGTGCGTATTCTTCAAAATAGGCATGCAGAAAAAGACGATTATTCAGAAAATGAAAACTCAGATAGTGATGAAGAAGAAAGTGAAACAATTGCTGATGAAATAGAATTAGAAAAATAGGTTCCTTATCGACATATGCCATGTTTAGCACACACCATACAACTAGTTTTAAAAAGAGTATACTCCAATATGTATATGAACCAATAATTACAAAAGCAAGGTATATAGTCAGCAAAATTAGAAAGTCAACAATACTCATAGAAAAACTCCTTGAAAAATCTTCCAAAACAGTAATAACAGACTGCCCCACTAGATGGAACAGCACTTTTTTATGGTTGAAAGATTACTAGAACTAAAAGATGATGTCAATTATGTTATGGATTTTGCCAAAATCGAAACATTATTAGCAAGTGAATGGAACAGATTGGTAGAAGTTCAACATTTTTTGAAACCATTCGCAACCCACACTGAAAGTATTCAGACCGATACATTGTCTTTATCACATGTCATACCGTCTGTTTTAGACCTAGACTGCCATTTAGAACAAATTAAATTTGTAGGAATTTCTAGTTTGATTGTTTCATTGAGGAGTGCAATTCTAAATTATTTTGAGTGCTTCTTAAATCCCTCTTCATTGAAATTCAATCCAGTATCAGCAGATGCTACATTTGTGGATCCAACTGTTGCAGAATTCATTCTGTTGTCACAATATTCTAGTTTATTGCATACTGCTAAAACTTACATTTGTTCACAGGTAATTTAGATATATTTTAAAAACAAGTTTTCAATTAAATTATAAATCTTATTTAATGATACATCACATCAAATTTTTATTGCAATTAAACAATTTGAATCTTTTATTTTGCAGGCTTTTAGCGAAGCAAAGAACAATTGTTTTGAAAATAGTTCACGACATAATGAAATAGAAGCTTCGGATGAATCATCAATTCCTTCAAAGAAATTTAAGTTTTTATCTTCTAAATTAAGTATTGACGATACAAGTTCTGGCAAAGAATGCAAATCAAGTATAATTGTGGAAATAGAAAAATATATTTCGGAGATGAAAATAAATTCTTCAAAAATCAAAAATACTTGTGAACCAAATGGGTTAAAATTCTGGAATGACAACATAACTTTCTACCCTATTCTTAGTCCAATTTCACAAGATCTTTTGGCAGCTCCAGCCTCCCAGGCATACGTTGAGAGAATTTTTTCTTTATGTGCTTCTTTAACAAGTGGGAAAAGAAATAGATTACAGAAAAACCTACAAATGAAAGTTTTTTTGAGACGGAATAAATTTTTATTTGACTGTTAATTTTTTAAACTCATTTGTTGTTAATACACTGTTCTATTTTACTGTTTCATTTTATGATCTATTAATTTTTTTAGATATAAATAAATAGTGTTTAAAGTTTCAAATTAATATATTTTCAAAACTAAAATAAAAATAAAAACTATAATTATTTTCAAAACTGAAACGAAAATAAAAACTTTAATTATTTTCAAAACGAAAACGAAAATAAAAGCTATAATTATTTTCAAAACGAAAACGAAAATAAAAACTATAATTAATTCCAAAACGAAACTGAAATAAAAACTATAATTATTTTATGAAACGAAAATAACACTGGTAGGCAGTGTCGAATTGAAATCCTAAACTTCCAACTGAGCAATATCATTCAATGCTAATCTTTCTTCTCTTTCTTAATGCCAATTCTCTCTCAATTCTCACCACCCTCTCACCACTTCCTCACCACCCTCTCACCACTTCCTCACCACCCTCTCACCACCCTTCCACCACTTCCTCACCACCCTTCCACCACTTCCTCACCACCCTCTCACCACCCTCTCAACACCCTCTCACCACCCTCTCACCACCCTCTCACCACCCTCTCAACACCCTCTCAACACTCTCTCACCACCCTCTCACCACTTCCTCACCACCCTCTCACCACCCTCTCAACACCCTCTCACCACCCTCTCACCACTTCCTCACCACCCTCTCACCACCCTCTCAACACCCTCTCACCACCCTCTCACCACCCTCTCACCACCCTCTCACCACCCTCTCACCACCCTCTCAACACCCTCTCACCACCCTCTCACCACTTCCTCACCACCCTATCACCACTTCCTCACCACCCTCTCACCACTCTCTCACCACCCTCTCACCACCCTCTCACCACCCTCTCACCACCCTCTCACCACCCTCTCACCACTTCCTCACCACTTCCTCACCACCCTCTCACAACTTCCTCACCACCCTCTCACCACCCTCTCACCACCCTTCCACCACTTCCTCACCACCCTCTCACCACCCTTCCACCACTTCCTCACCACCCTCTCACCACCCTTCCACCACTTCCTCACCACCCTTCCACCACTTCCTCAGCACCCTTCCACCACTTCCTCACCACCCTCTCACTACCCTCTCACCACCCTCTCAACACCCTCTCACCACTCTCTCACCACTTCCTCACCACCCTCTCACCACCCTCTCACTACCCTCTCACCACCCTCTCAACACCCTCTCAACACCCTCTCAACACCCTCTCAACACTCTCTCACCACTTCCTCACCACCCTCTCACCACCCTCTAACCACCCTCTCACCACCCTCTCACCACCCTCTCAGCACCCTCTCACCACTCTCTCACCACTTCCTCACCACCCTCTCACCACCCTTCCACCACTCTCTCACCACCCTCTCACCACCCTTCCACCACCCTCTCACCACCCTTCCACCACTTCCTCACCACCCTTCCACCACCCTTCCACCACCCTCTCACCACCCTCTCAATACCCTCTCACCACCCTTCCACCACTTCCTCACCACCCTCTCACCACCCTCTCACCACCCTTTCACCACTTCCTCACCACCCTTCCACCCCTTCCTCACCACCCTCTCACCACTCCCTCACCACCCTCTCACCACTCCCTCACCACTCCCTCACCACTCCCTCACCACCCTCTCACCACTCCCTCACCACCTGAGCTAGGGCGATCCTGGCTTGCGCTTGAAGCTTGGCTTGCTTGTCGAAGAAGTTTTCATGCAGACAGGTGCCTCGAGTATGACGCCCCTCAAGATGGTGCCCATGCATCTCTTCTTTATTACGTTTGTTGACGCTCTTTTTGAAAGTTAAGTGTTCGGTACTGCAACCACCACCACTGCCACTGCCATCATCACCACCACTGCAAGCACCACTGCAAGCACCTCTACAAGTCCCACTGTAGCAAGCACTGTCGGCATGGCAGCAGCAAGCAGTCTGGGTGCGCAGACGACCGGGCAGCAGAGAGGGCAGTGGTTGCAGTCTGGAGCCTTGCGACTGCAGGTTGGGGAATGCTCTTCAATGAGCACCATCGACACAAAAGGCATCTCTGGTGCATTTATAATGCATTTCTTGGTGCATGTTGATTGCATTTTTTGTTGCATGTCTAGTGCATGGATGGGTGCATGTCTAGTGCATGTCTGGGTGCATGTCTAGTGCATGGATGGGTGCATGTCTAGTGCATGGCTGGGTGCATGTCTAGTGCATGTCTAGTGCATGGCTAGTGCATGTCTAGTGCATATCTAGTGCATGTCTAGTGCATGGCTAGTGTATGGCTGGGTGCATGTCTAGTGCATGTCTAGTGCATGTCTAGTGCATGGCTGGGTGCATGTCTAGTGCATGTCTAGTGCATGGCTGGGTGCATGTCTAGTGAATGTCTAGTGCATGGCTGGGTGCATGGCTGGGTGCATGTCTAGTGCATGGCTAGTGCATGTCTAGTGCATGGATGGGTGCATGTCTAGTGCATGGCTGGGTGCATGTCTGGGTGCATGTCTAGTGCATGGCTGGGTGCATGTCTAGTGCATGTCTGGGTGCATGGCTAGTGCATGTCTGGGTGCATGTCTAGTGCATGTCTAGTGCATATCATTGAATAAACTCTAATGAATGTGATAACGATGTTAACAATGTATTATATTATAGTGTGGCAGAAAATACCACTTTCTACCAAAGGCTACAGTCGGCTATCGCCATCATACAAACCACAGAACTCTTTGTATGCGGAGACTGGAACGGACATATTGGCTGTGATTCCAGTGGTAGAAGAAGCCTCGCCACCTAGTGACCTACCGATCAGAACCGGTCCAAACCCAGATTGACTTCATTCTGTTCCGACGAGCTTTCAGAAAGCATGTTTCAAATGTGAAAGTCTTTCAGAATGAGGAATGTGCTGCTCAGCATAAACTGGTTGTTGCGGACTTCAAGCACCATAAGCCACCGACAACTAAGCGAAAGTTTGCGCCTAGCATCAAAGTGTGGAAACTCCGTAACGCAGCAACCCAGGCAGACTTCGGGGAAGTTTTCGCGGCCAACACACAAGTCAAGACATGCTCTAATTCAGTGGATGAACTCTAGCTTTCACTGAAAGACTAACTGCTAGATACAGCGAAGCAGGTGTGTGGCGTTACCTCAACGCACCGGTGGAAGAAGCAGACGTGGTGGTGGAATGAGTCTGTAGAAAGTGCCGTGGCTGAAAAACGCAGATGTTTCAAGGCATGGAAAGATGGTGGCAGCCGTTCAGATTACAACGCTGCAAAACGTGCCTGCAAACAAGCTGTCCAGATCGCTATGTGTGCTGCAGAGAAAAAAGTTTTCAGTTCTATCAATCCGAAAACAGCAGAAGTCTTTCGTCTTGCTCAACAGATGCGACGAGAAAATCAAGACATAATCGGAGAGAAATGATGCTGGCGAAATGTCATTGAGTGAGAACTCAAAGAAAGAGGCCTGGAAGGAGCACTATGAGCGTCTGCTGAACCTAGAGTTCCCATGGTGCCCTGAGGATCTGCCGGTGGAAGACCCAGTTGAAGGACCAAGTGTGCCGATCACCACAGAAATGATCATGAAAGCCATTGCAAAGATAAGTAATGGCAAGGCAGCTGGTCCGTCCGGCATTGTTGCTGAGATGCTCAAGTCTGCTGGTCTACAGGGTGCCATCCTAGTACCTGACCTTGCTGAATGCATCATCTCAAAAGGGAAGATCCCCACTGAATGGAAAAAGAGTTTCATTGTGATCCTTTAAAGAGGAAAGAAGATGCTCTCGACAGGAACAACTACAGGGGCTTGAAACTGATAGAGCAAGTACTCAAGTACTGGAGCACGTGATAGAAGACCTGATCAGGATCCGTGCGAAGATTGATGAGATGCAGTTTGGCTTCATGCCAGGTCGTGGAACAACAGATGCCATCTTCAAGATCGGTCAGATCCAGAAAAAGTACCAGATTGTCAACAAACCACTCTACTTAGCTTTCATCGACCTTGCTCAGGCATTAAAAGTTCCCTCCGCTCAGACCCAGAGTACAAGTGTGCCCGCTGTCAAGGGACAGCTCGACCGATAGATGGAAGACCAATTGTGGAAGTTCTTGTTGATGAAGACAAACTTGAAGTCGTTCCTGAATTCTGCTACTTAGGTGACATGCTGTCTGCAGGTGGAAGCTGTGAGGATGCTGCCATAACCCGATGCAAGTGTTCGTGGGGAAAATTTCGTCAACTTCTTCCTCTACTGACAAACAGACACCTTCCACTTCCAACCAGAAGTCGTGTGTACACCTCATGTGTGAGGAGTACAATGTTACACGCCTCTGAGACTTGGGCTGTCACCACAGAAACAATCAACCGCCTTCAACGCAATGACCGGGCCATGATCCGTTGGATGTGCAACATAAAATCAAAAAATCTCATCAGTTCAGATGAGTTGCAAAAAATGATGGGAAACCAGGATATTGGTGCTGTACTGCAAGCGAGAAGAATGAGGTGGTTTGGGCATGTGGAACGTGATGGTGGATGGATCAACAAGGTTAGAAGAATGGAGGTTTCTGGAACGAAACGACCTGGCAGGACAAAGAAGACGTGGGAAGAGGTGGTACAGAAAGACCTCAAATACCTGGGGGCATGCAGCACTGATGCCCATGATAGAAAGGAGTGGAGAGAGAGATTGAGACTTTTCAGACAGGCCCCACCCTCGGGAGAGAAAAAGTTGGCCTGTAAATAAAAACCCGGAGATGAAGAATTGTATTGGTAACGTGGAATACTTGAGAAGATGGGGCACCATTTGAGAGCAGTTCGACGACAAGGTGGAGTACTGAGTGCTGCTATTGCTCTGGAGGGTGTTGTCGTGCGAGGTGTTGTCGTCAATGTTGGCACTTTGTTTAGCATTGAGGATTTTATTGCCTGAAATAATTTTTTTAGCATCTTCACCACCATAATCTTCATCATTATAATCCTCTTCAACATCACTATCATCATCCTCCACCTCATTCAGAAAGCAAACTTGTAGATTTCCTTTTACAAGTAACCTTCTAACCGTGCTTCCACCATTGTAGTCATCATCATCATCATCATCACTGTTGCCAGAGGAGTATGGGTGATGATAGTGCTTGTACTCGTTCTGAGCCTCCTTCACCATCTTCCTCAACACTCGCTTCCTGAAGGGATGACTGCCCCACTTGCTCCTCCCCTCCTCCGACAGCCCTCTGTCGCCCACCTCTGTCAAGCAGCTCTTGCTGTTGTTGTTGTTGTTGTTGTCAACATCTATTGAATAGTTGTTGGTCTTGGTAGGCTCGAGTTTCGTACTTATGTTTGCTGATGCAGTTTCGAGAGAGGGAGTATCTTCTGCAGCAAGCATTTCAGAAACAACGTTCTCTTGCATGCCTTCATCGACCTCACCCTCCTTACTGGCAATCTCCTCACACGAACCTTCAGCAGCAGCAGCCACCTCCGCATCCTGCATCGCCCGCTGCAGCTCCTGCTCCAGGTACTGCCAGTTCAGATCAGGCATCGTCTTCTCGATCTTGAAGCGACCAACGCTGCTGCCACTACTGCAACCATCGTCGCATATGCCTCTGAGAACAAAGCTTGGTTTGTTGTAGAGGCTATGGTGGCTTGGTAGGTTGTCGATGGAGTGACTTGGTAGGTTGTCGATGGAGTGGCTTGGTAGGTTTTCGATGGAGTGGCTTGGTAGGTTGTCGATGGAGTGGCTTGGTAGGTTGTCGATGGAGTGGCTTGGTAGGTTTTCGATGGAGTGGCTTGGTAGGTTTTCGATGGAGTGGCTTGGTAGGTTTTCGATGGAGTGGCTTGGTAGGTTGTCGATGGAGTGGCTTGGTAGGTTTTCGATGGAGTGGCTTGGTAGGTTGTCGATGGAGTGGCTTGGTAGGTTGTCGATGGAGTGGCTTGGTAGGTTGTCGATGGAGTGGCTTGGTAGGTTTTCGATGGAGTGGCTTGGTAGGCTGTCGAGAAATGAGTCAAGCAGGATGCTAGAGCCTCTCCTGCTCTCCTCAACATCGAGGCCTTCATCGTCCTCTTCATTGGACGACGACACCAAACTCCCTCCTACTGAGTTGTACCTCTGCAGTCCTCTACCACTTTTGCTGTTCGTTATCTTCTTGTTGTAGCCTGAACAATATTTGAATGAGAGGTGGTAGGAAAGGCACTTGTCAAGTTGTGCATCTAAGACATCATGGAAGCTGCTCGACAGACGAGATGCCTTCTCGAACCTCTGAGGAAGGTTTTCGAGATTCTCGATCCTACAGAGGTCCTGCCTGCCCCCTTGCTTGAGCAGTGCATGCCTTCTCCTTTTGACATCATTTGCAGCTGCAATTCCTTTCATTATTATAGTTTCATGTTTTAATTTTTCATATATTTTTAATTATTATAGTTTTTCAAAAAACTTTATTAATAATTGTGTTTAGTCGCATCAATAATTCAAAATTTTGTGTAAATAGACTGCAAACTAATAAGATAATATATATAATTTATATATTAAATTAGACCAGAAAGTGAGCAACAGAATGAAATGTACTTGTATAAAAGAGAACTTGAATATATTTTCAAAAGTTTTAAAGATAGTTCAATTTTTTCATAAATTTTAGTTTTTTATCAATATATAGTATTTTAATTTTTCATTTGAACTAGTATTAACTTAAGTTCACTTTTCATGTTTTTATAATTCATTGATAATTTTTAAAGTTTAAAAATTAAACTAATGACACAAGTTGAGATCTTTGAATCCAGCATTTACTTTTATTCAGACTCTGAATTTCAGAGGCTTCCAAAACTTCTAGAATATTGATCCAGTTTGAAAGGTATCTGATTTTGATGAGAATGGAAAGTATATATTCTCAAATTGAAGCAAAAGAACAGCTTGCTCAGTGTCCTGAGGGCCTGCAGGACCTGCTTACCATGGCCCAAATGGTCGTCCACACGGGAAACTTCAGACACGATATAAGTGAGAATTCATATCATATCAATCATTTCTCATGATAGTTTTTTTTATTTTCTAAAAACTTGGAATGAAAGTTTTGCTAAGATTTTTAGTCATGATGCAAACAGTTTTCAATGCAAGAAACAAAAAGAGGTATGAAGTGATAGATGAGCTGAGGAAGGTTCTCTTCTATGTAGAGCAAGGTGAGTGCTTGATCACTCTCTAATACTGTGGGAGTGAACATGAACTGCTTTATTAGAAGATGAGAAATTTGCTCATTTTCAGTTCGATTTGGTACATATAGCAATTTATATTGTCTAATCATTTTTTCTTTGAACTTATTTATGTTTACAGAAAACAGTATGGCTAATGAAAACTCAATTTTCTTCAAGATTTACAACAGTGATAAAAAGGTTTGTATTTGGTGATTTTAATTACATGATGATAAACTCATAAAGAATTGTGTGAGGCTCCTGCATTTTTATGCTTAAATTGGGCTACACTGCAGGAAACAGCGCACATACTCATTCCAAGCCACCACGTGTGTTTGTGCACAGGTCTCTCGTGGCACTGCTCTTCTGCTTGCTACTTCACAGCTGTTGTGTACTCACCTCTGGGCATCATCGTCGGCTTCATCAGACGCAAGTATGTGCTTGTGCTGTGGTAGTTGTGGTGTGATATTGGTGCTGCTTCTTTCTTCATCTTCAGATAGATGCTCCAATTCCTTTAATCTTGAAGCTGCTTTACAAGGAAGTCATCTCTGAAGTACTTCCTCTGTCATTGCATGGTCAGGCCCTGGAGCCTTGCTAGGTTTCATCTCTTCAATTGCCTTAAGGATTTCGTCCTGCTAAAACGCTGTGGTTTGATGAAGCTATTGCCGATGGACGGTGGAGGCAAGTTTGAAGGACCAGCACGGGTGTTGAGGTTGTTGAACTTTTTAATTATTCTCTCTAACCTTATTTCTTTTCCTAACAGTCTGAATTCTCGAAGGCAATTAGTTGATCTTTGAGATGAGCTTGTTGATGGCGACCAAAGGCCGATCTTTTAGAAGACTACAGAAATGTCGCACTGAATCAAGCGATTAACTGCTTTTGTGTTAAAGTCTTAGGAGCAGGCATACCTCTTTCTTCTCGAATGAGGTCCGTAGCCAGAAGAAAGGCAGAAGGGGCTCTGCCACCCTGATCAACTATTTTGCCTTTCTCAAAAAAATTATGTACATTTTATTTGTTTATTTATTTACTTATTCTGAATATACTCATTTTATTATCATGTATTTTAATTTTTTCCAAATTCTATATTTATTTTCTATTCAATGTCTTTGTTAATTATGTGCAAGTTTGGATTTGGTTCTTTATGAGTCTTAAGTTATCACTCTGTTATCATGGTCGTCAAATGTGCTTCTTTACTCAATGAGCTTTCGGCGTCTAAACAATTGCTTCGCCAGCCTTTCTTGAATCCTTTCTCCCCATTTGCTAAGAGCCTTTTTGCTCTCTTAGCGGATGCACACAGGCAACTCAGAGAGTTTACCAAAAAGTCATATTTCTACTCTCACAACCCACTTAAGTTTTAAGTTTGCAGCACAACGCGCAAGCTCCCAGGAGTTTACTGAACCAATGTGCAGTATAGGCTCTGCCACCCAATCATTTCTGGAACATGCGTCCTGCAGGAAGACGATGCTGATGCAGGAGTTCGAGGTGTTGTCCCCGCAGGAAGAGATTCTCCTCAGACTCAGAGGCTGCTTGAAGGATCTCCAGGTTCGATTGTTTTTAAATTCTACAATTATTTTCGCTTGCACTTGAATCTCGCTTCAACTATGAACAAGAATGCAGCTGCTAGAAACGTTCGTGAAGACAGTCTGACCATTCCATTCTCCACCTTCCTGACCTCGCCTTCATCGAATACTTGCTCTAAAGTCTTGGTGTGAGCATTCCCTTGAAGGGTTCAAGAGGATGCTTCGGAGGCCCATCAGGAGGATGCCAAGCCTGAAATGAAGAAGGAAGAATAAGCAGATATGAGAACCCGGAAAGTGACCTGGAGACAACAGGATGTTCCACTTTACGAAGAAGTCTCTCACACCATGGTAGATAACACACTTGAGCCTCTATGCCCAACGAGCCAGCTTCTACGTGCGTCTGCAACGTCCAAATGCCGCTATCGTCGACTGCTGCAAGGCCTTGCAGCTCAACCCAGACTCTGCCATGTCCTACAGGTGGAGGGGGATAGCCTAGGGAGTGCTGGGCAAGTAAGAAGAGAGCTACAGAGACTTGAAAAAGGCATGTCAGCTGGACTACGACGACGAGAGCAACGAATGCACGAGAGACTTCCAGTCAAAAGCGAAGAAGATAGTGTGAAATCCATTTGGGTGAAATCGAAATTCAGCCAAAACTGCAAATATTAGTTTTGTCCTTAACCGAAAAATGTCCGAAACTGTAAAATTAAATTCGGCCGAAACCGAAACATGGCCGAAACTAAGAGAAATTGGCAATTTCGGTCGGTCTCTAGTTTGAACCAACATCATTTCTCATCAACAAGCACACCGCTGCAGATCTTCTCACGAGATTTGGATGTGGGCGTGGGTAGGCTGAGTGTGCGCAAGTGGGTGGGAGTGATGCACGAGGTGCGCAGGACGCCAAGGGACCTCGGAATAACATGTAAGCTCTCTTCTCGGAGTAGAATATTTCTCTTAATTGCCAACAATCAAACTATCAATATTCGTTTAAGTTATGTCGTTCTTGTAATCTTCGTCGTTGTTTTATGTCTACTTTTTAATTGATATATTCATTACATTAAGATGTTATTTGGTCATTATAGTCCCAGTAGATTTGGATGTTAGAGTCAAGTGCTTGTTGTTGGCTGCAGGCATCGTCTTGGTGAGTAGTTTTTTATATGAAGCAACCATCAAATACGGTTGGGGATTACTAATAATTCTTTATTAGTTTGAGTTAAAGGCAAAATAAAATAGGAAAAAAGCCTTAACAAAATCCTTTTCATAGACAGTTTTAAAATACGTCTGTTTCAAGATAAATTTTTGTTAGAGTTTATTTTGTGCATGAACAGTTTGAATAACACGTCGAATAAATTCTTTTTAAAAACTTTAGCAAGTTAAGACTGATACAAGTTCTTTTCAGACATGCCCCTATGTGGTTTGATCACTATTGCATGTGGTATTGTCTAAATTATTTATTATAAAAAAACAGTCCAAAAATTATTATAAAAAAAAATTTGAATGCAAATATCTACAATTTATATTTAGTGCAATTTTAGCAATAAATAGATCTAAAAAACATATTTTTAGGATATTCTATTTGAAATACATAGTGAAAAACAGAAACTTTCCTATTAAAATGAGAAATGGCAGGTCAAACTTTCCGTAAAAATGACACAATAAAGGTTTCAGTTGATGGAGAATATGTTCAATTTTGTATAAAAACTATTTTTGGAGTATTTCATTAGAGTCAAAAACTGTGAAAGATTTACAAATTGAAATGAACCTCTTGCTATAGCGCGTTTGCGAATGAAACGTTTGATGCACGTCCATGTGCGAACAATGCAGTTTTCAGTACGAGTTCAATAACTCTGAAGATTAGCTCCTGCGTCTTATTGTCGGTTTTGCTGCAACTGAGGCGCTCTGGAAATTGTCGTCTATTAAATCAGCAAGAAACTCATGTTGAAGTGAGTATTGAAGTAATTATCGGTAGAAATTTTAAAAAATCTACTCTGGGACCTATCAAAATCGTATTCGATAGCAAACTTGAAATTTTTTTTGCAATTATGAGCCTTGTCCCATTGGAGAGCCCTTGAGTAACATTTAGGTTCCTGTTGAAGTGTCACCATTGCTCCAATTTTGATATTGAGGTATGCGGACGGTGTGACGCTGAACTCCACTGGAAACAGCAATCGAGGATTCTCTTTATCTTCGTGCATCAGCAGATAACATGGAATGTTCTTCTCCAGATCAATCATATCTTCGCTACTTTAATTTGCACATTCATTTTGCGCACAAAGAATCGCCTCATAAGTTATGCAATCGTTGTTCTCAGTCTACTCGTACCATAAACCGTTTTTATTGTTTTCGTTGTGGCGTTATAGAGGGAAATCAAAAAATTATCATGTTGCTGTTTTAAGGCAGGATCTTTGCTGAACAACATACAACAGTCAGTTTCTCTTAAGGACCAGTCTTGAACTTGTCTGACGAGTCTGACTCAACTTTTGCACTCGCAAAGAAAACAAACGCAGGTTATGGAAGCATTGAAACCTGCTGCTGCATCCGCTCTTTGAGTAACTAAAAGAATTAGCCAAAAATCCCTTCAAACAAAAAAACCCCGCCGCCATTATAATAAAAAAGCTGTTTTTAGTTTAAATCTTTAAAAAGACCGTTAAAACACTCAAAAACTTTTATATGTGTAATGGAAGCTTCATCCCACATGATTAGGCGGACTTGACAAATCTTGTCAGCTTTTTCCGTATGCGCTGGAAGGCTGCAAGTTGACTCACTATGGCAATTGAGTAGAATCTCAAATGCAGTATTTACTGTAAAACCATTGCGTAGTAGTTGAAGCTACACAATTTAAAAGGGAATAAAATATAAAAAATATATTAATTGGGAAATTACCAAAATACGACTGTTTACGTATTAAGCAGCCCCATCGTTGAGCTAAAAATAGCTTGAAGCAGCCCTATCGTTAAGCTAAAATTGCAACACAATGTTATCAATTTAAATAAAAATTAACAAATTTATATATGGGTTAATCCAGATTTGACTAGGGACTTTGTGTATTTCTATATTTCGGTTTTCAATTTCAAAAAAACTTGCTTTATGTATACTCATGCATTTATTATAGAATATATATAACAATTCAAACACAATAATTGCATTAATCTTTTTTAATTGAGCAAATAGTTTTTCAGATTATCAGTGAACACTGACAGCCATAAAACCATTCTCATCTGAAAAACAATATAAAATTTCTGAATTTAATTTTTATGTTGTTTTCTTTTCCCCTCTTTTTTTACTCACAATTGTTACTATATGCTGCGTAAATGAGAAATTTAAAATCAGTTTTTAAAAATGGCGCCCTTAATGGTCATTTAAATCTCCGTAACTTATTATTTTTCACTAAAATAGCTATTTTTACTTCCTGAAATAGTTTTTGAAAATGATTAAATTAATTTTCATTTACTTTTTAACGTTGAAATTTTAATTATTTTAAAAGAACCTAGTGTTGTAAATAATCTATTTTAACAAGCAGATCATGAAAGTGTATTTATGTCCCGATTACCATTATGAGAATCGGGACAACTATTGCTATTTTACTAGTTTAGAAGCTTCATGAAATAAATTATTAGACGATGCTTATGTCAAAATACTCTTCATTCAATACATTCTTCAATTAGTATTATAAAAATACTACAAAAACTACTGTAAATTCGTGACACCTAATACTAGTATTATGTGAATCGGGACATTTTGTGATAACGTCATGGTGTACATGATTTGAATAATGATATAATTATACGAAAATAAAAAATAAGAGCCCAATATTTCACCTTTTTCTTCTCTATACACATGAACTATATTAAGAAAAAAATAGAAGTATATTACTCACTTGTTGCTTAATTAATAGCAATGATCAACGGGACGCTAAAATCATAACAGAAATTGTGAAAATGAACAAAATAGCCAAAAACTCATATAAATTGAGTATTCTAAAATCGAGAAAAGTAAAACCACGTTTTTAAATATGCCTACGACTGATTAAATCAAACCGGATAGAACTAAGTAAAATATAAAATATAAGTGTGTAATATTTTAGATTTGTAAAAGAAATTTAAGACATGCGTTTTTAGCCTATTTTCAACTTTAAAATAGCTAGAAAGTATAATATCGTAGTATTTATTATTAATATTTTAGATGGATAAAATTTTTATATTCTTTTTCTTAAAAAAATGCATCCAGTCTTGGATACGATTTTATTTGTAAAAACAAGTAAGACACTGCAAATCGTAAGTCTGAAATCGATTCTGGATTAACCCATATGCACGCATGCGACATCTGAAGCTGTAAAATGAGCCTATTCCCACCTTTTTAGGGCAACGGGAGTAGACGGGGGTGGTTTTGCTAATCTCACTAACGTTTCAACATACTATTGTATGTAATAATACTTATCAATAACAATGCCCTCTCACTCCACAGATACACGTCTTTCACAAATGACTTTTCACGCTGTGTTCATAGTGGCGTTTCCCTGACCTTCCATGCCGCACTTCTAAAGACTTCCATTTTGTCTAGTCCCCTTCACTCAATGCAGTATTACGCGTCATAGTGATCTAGTTCTTATCAAGTTGTATATGCACGATTTAGGAATTGCACATTTTCAAATACTTATCAACACGTTAAAATAGAGCTGTCAACGATTATAGCTTTTAATCCAAATTTGAAATTTTAATCGGAAATTAATCGTGTTTTATCGCAATAAGTTTAAAGCTAATTTTACATTATTATAAATTAGTATTTTCTATTTTTCCACAATTCCGATAGAAACTATTGAAGTTTTGTCAACATTTATTTTTACAATGAATCCACATTCATAAAATAAAAATGAAGGCATCAACGATCAAGAATGTAAATGTCACACATCACACGGTTACTCAAGCAAACGAGCTGGTCTACATTGAATGCATCTACAAAGGCTCTTTTCATGCTACCTATGTGGCCTGACAAGCTGAATGGACGTTCAAATGGACCTCCAATTGTATAAGATGACAAGTACTTTTTGATATGCTCCTTTATGTTTTTGCTACCAAAAAAAATGACTTGGAATCTATTCGATATCACTGAATGATCGACTGAAGCTACATATGTTCGCAGTCACCTGTTTAGAGGAGGTTTTACAGTTTCGGAGATTTTATTATCTCCTAATAGTTCTTCCAACTCTTGCCGTGTCAATTTTCTTTAATTTTTTGAAGACATTTCACATTTTTAGAGCGTGTACCTAATGATGTTGCAATTCTTAGGCATGCGATATCCATTTTATTCTGCTCCAGTTCGAAGATACATTTTTAATAAAAAGAATTATGCTGGATCATCTTCTGAAGTAAAAATGTTACAGGCAATGTGTAGAATTAGACAATCCGTGGATTGATTGAAATTATAAGGGAACCCATGGATTGTCTTTAATTTCAGTCAATCCTAAGAATGAACGTTGCTCGAAATTTTTCTGTTTTTTTAGAGTTTATTGCAACAAGTATAAGATTTAAAGTATTTTAATTTCTAAATCTAATTATATCCGAGTACAATTTCATAATGTTTTGTTTATAGTTTTATAGTTCATTGCACCAAAAAAAGGCATTTTGTCTGATAACTTTTTTTAAAATGCAAGTAATTTTGTTTAATCTTTATTATACAGTTTATAGTTTATTGAAACAAGTTTAGGAGCAATAGCATTTTATTTAATAAAGCCAAAAAAATCTATGGAATGACTGCCTGAAAGTTAAAGCAGTCCATGGATTGCCTTATTCTACAAACTGCATGTAAAATATACAAAGAATGAATGAACAAAATAAAAACATAAGGTAGAATGAAACAAACAAATGTTTAAAATTAATGAAAAATATTTTCTGAAGCACAAAACAATAAAAATAAGAATAAAAAGTTTAAATTCGATTAATTTAGTTAACTGCATTGAAATTTCAAACTGCGTTAATTTACTAACGGGTTAATCGGAAAGTTAACATAAATTAAAGCACAGCTTCAATTAATATAACACAACCTTATAATGCAAAAATATGAAACTTCATTGAAATAAAACATCCAAAAATATTGTTTACTTTTTATAAATTATAAAAATTTTAATATAATTTTAAAATTTTACATTTCGAAAGGAATGCCAAAAAGCACTCATAGGCCTTCAATTAAGAGCTTTCTCTTGTGCCGCTGCAATTCGTTATGAAGTAGGTTTGAAATTAAGTGAACTTTTAGGCTGAAGAAATCATTTCGAATAATTTATTGGTAACCGTTGGTGAAGATGGCTGTGGCATCAACTTCAAGAACTGAAATGAAAGTTGTTAAGGTTGGAGAATCAAAGATATTTCTCATAGTGATTGAAACACCGAAATAAAAAATAAAAATATTGACAACAAAATATTGATTAAACGTGAAAATGAAGAAATCAGGAAAAATAAATGGCCAAACAACAAGGAAGAAGATAGACTGAATGAATACAAAGAACAGAAAGGGGACAGAGTTGCAACGACACAGAAGCAGGTACTGGTGTTGTCGCTCTGCTTGGCATTCTGCATCATCTGCTGCATCGACTTGAACCAGGGCACCTGGACAACAAGCCCAACATGACAGCATGCAGCCATCTCCAACGCCTAACCATACTCATCCACACCATCCTCACCCTAACCATTCTCATCCTCACCATCCTCATCCTAACCATCCTCATCCTAACCATCCTCATCCTAACCACACTCACCTGGTCGGCAGGAGTAGTGGATGGAGTGCTCGCCTGCGAGCTTGCGCGTGTTAGTGACGTTGAGCTATTAGTAATCGGCTTTGTCAGAAGCTTTGTAAGCAGCCGAAAATTCAGCTGGTGTGAGAGGTGTTGGTAACAAAAATAATACTATTAATTAATCCACATGCAAGCACCCCTCCTCCATGCAAGCACCTCTTGGAACTTCTTGGTGAGGAATTCTTTGAAGCTGCCTTCCCTTTCGCACGCCTCAGCCAGTCGCTTCATCGCCACCCCAGTCAACTCCTCCACTGCACTCAGCACCACCTCTGACTGGTGATGACGTCAGTTCAAATTCCATTCGACATTCTGCTGCAGCACCTACCCACCACTAACCCTTCTCCTCCCTTCCTTTTTCCCTCTTCTCCTTCCTCCCTCCCTCCCTCCCTCCTTCTTCCTCTTCTCCCTCCCTTCCCCTCCCCCCTTCTCCCTTTCTCCCTCCTCCTTCTCTTGCAGCCACCTTGACAGTCTGCATGCAGGCGTCTCTACTGAGGCAGAGCTGCAGTGCCTTGTGTGCTCGCTGGCACTTGGCCTCCTGCTTGTCGAGCCTCTCGCCGAACTCCTGCCACTTCCTCTGCATGCGGAGTCACGTGTTTGATGGAGGGGAGTCACGTGTTTGATGGAGGGGAGTCACGTGTTTGATGGAGGGGAGTCGCGTGTTTGATGGAGGGGAGTCACGTGTTTGATGGAGGGGAGTCGCGTGTTTGATGGAGGGGAGTCACGTGTTTGATGGAGGGGAGTCGCGTGTTTGATGGAGGGGAGTCGCGTGTTTGATGGAGCGGAGTCACGTGTTTGATGGAGGGGAGTCGCGTGTTTGATGGAGGGGAGTCACGTGTTTGATGGAGGGGAGTCACGTGTTTGATGGAGGGGAGTCACGTGTTTGATGGAGGGGAGTCGCGTGTTTGATGGAGGTGAGTCACGTGTTTGATGGAGGGGAGTCACGTGTTTGATGGAGGGGAGTCACGTGTTTGATGGAGGGGAGTCACGTGTTTGATGGAGGGGAGTCGCGTGTTTGATGGAGGGGAGTCACGTGTTTGATGGAGGGGAGTCGCGTGTTTGATGGAGGGGAGTCACGTGTTTGATGGAGGGGAGTCGCGTGTTTGATGGAGGGGAGTCACGTGTTTGATGGAGGGGAGTCGCGTGTTTGATGGAGGGGAGTCGCGTGTTTGATGGAGCGGAGTCACGTGTTTGATGGAGGGGAGTCGCGTGTTTGATGGAGGGGAGTCACGTGTTTGATGGAGGGGAGTCACGTGTTTGATGGAGGGGAGTCACGTGTTTGATGGAGGGGAGTCGCGTGTTTGATGGAGGTGAGTCACGTGTTTGATGGAGGGGAGTCACGTGTTTGATGGAGGGGAGTCACGTGTTTGATGGAGGGGAGTCACGTGTTTGATGGAGGGGAGTCGCGTGTTTGATGGAGGGGAGTCACGTGTTTGATGGAGGGGAGTCACGTGTTTGATGGAGGGGAGTCGCGTGTTTGATGGAGGGGAGTCACGTGTTTGATGGAGGGGAGTCGCGTGTTTGATGGAGCGGAGTCACGTGTTTGATGGAGGGGAGTCGCGTGTTTGATGGAGGGGAGTCACGTGTTTGATGGAGGGGAGTCACGTGTTTGATGGAGGGGAGTCACGTGTTTGATGGAGGGGAGTCACGTGTTTGATGGAGGGGAGTCACGTGTTTGATGGAGGGGAGTCACGTGTTTGATGGAAAGAAGGTCACGTGTTTGATGGAGGAGAGTCACGTGTTTGATGGAGGGGAGTCACGTGTTTGATGGAGGGGAGTCACGTGTTTGATGGAGGGGAGTCGCGTGTTTGATGGAGGGGAGTCGCGTGTTTGATGGAGCGGAGTCACGTGTTTGATGGAGGGGAGTCACGTGTTTGATGGAGGGGAGTCGCGTGTTTGATGGAGGGGAGTCACGTGTTTGATGGAGGGGAGTCGCGTGTTTGATGGAGGGGAATCACGTGTTTGATGGAGGGGAGTCACGTGTTTGATGGAGGGGAGTCACGTGTTTGATGGAGGGGAGATCACGAGAGAAACACTTCGAATCACCATTTCCGAAAGGAGTGAATTGCATGTGGATAGATGAGTGGATGGATGGATGGGTGGGTGGATGGGTGGATGGATAGATGGGTGGGTGGGTGGGTGAGTGGATGGGTGGGTGGGTGAATGGATGGGTGGATAGATGGGTGGGTGGGTGGGTGGGTGGATGGGGAACAACTGCAAACCTCAACGACTCGGTACGTGTCGAGCTGCTGCTGGTGCCTCACCACCAAGTCCTCAATCTTCTCCTTTTTCTTCTACGTCACATTCGTGTGGTGTGGTAGTTGGGGTAGAAGTAAAAGTGGTAGTTGTGGTAGAAGTAAAAGTGGTAGTAGGAATAGATAGCCGCTAATAAACAGAAACCACACCACAAGCAGACACCACTCCACAAGCAGACACCACTCCACAGGCAGACACCACTCCACAGGCAGACACCACTCCACAGGCAGACACCACTCCACAAGCAGACACCACTCCACAGGCAGACACCACTCCACAGGCAGACACCACTCCACAGGCAGACACCACTCCACAGGCGGACACCACTCCACAGGCAGACACCACTCCACAAGCAGACACCACTCCACAGGCAGACACCACTCCACAGGCAGACACCACTCCACAGGCAGACACCACTCCACAAGCAGACACCACTCCACAGACAGACACCACTCCACAAGCAGACACCACTCCACAAGCAGACACCACTCCACAGGCAGACACCACTCCACAGGCAGACACCACTCCACAGGCAGACACAACTCCACAGGCGGACACCACTCCACAGGCAGACACCACTCCACAAGCAGACACCACTCCACAGGCAGACACCACTCCACAGGCAGACACCACTCCACAGACAGACACCACTCCACAGGCAGACACCACTCCACAGGCAGACACCACTCCACAGGCAGACACCACTCCACAGGCAGACACCACTCCACAGGCAGACACCACTCCACAGGCAGACTCCACTCCACAGGCAGACACCACTCCACAGGCAGACACCACTCCACAGGCAGACACCACTCCACAGGCAGACACCACTCCACAGGCAGACACCACTCCACAGGCAGACACCACTCCACAGGCAGACACCACTCCACAGGCAGACACCACTCCACAGGCAGACACCACTCCACAAGCAGACACCACTCCACAGGCAGACACCACTCCACAGGCAGACACCACTCCACAGGCAGACACCACTCCACAGGCAGACACCACTCCACAGGCAGACACCACTCCACAGGCAGACACCACTCCACAGGCAGACACCACTCCACAGGCAGACACCACTCCACAGGCAGACACCACTCCACAGGCAGACACCACTCCACAGGCACCATGATCATCTCATTGATCTCCTTCGCTTGCTTCTTCCTGAGAGTTATCTCGTTGGCAACCTTCTTCAACTCCTCCTCCAAGCTCGCCATCTCCACCTCTTCTTTCTCTGGATAATGTAGTTGTTGTTGCTGATGATGTAGTTGTTTTTTTTGGAGTTTTAGTTATTTTTCTTTTCATATACTGTACTGATGTCTCGCAGTCTGGTGAACACTGTCTCTACCAGCTGCCCTCCCTGCCAGGCTCTTGAGTTAGGTCTTAGGCGTAGTTGCCTACTCCACACTGCAGTCGTTCCACCTCCAGAACTGCTGCAGTCTGTCCAAACGTGCGCCGTCAAATCCTCATCTCCATTGCACAATCCGCACGAGTCGACCTGCCTCAGACCTTTTCTGTGTTGGCAGCCTCTGATCACTGTTGGTGTCCAGTGGGGAAGTTGCTCAAGTTGGTGTCCAGTGTGGAAGTTGCTCAGGTTGGTGTCCAGTGTGGAAGTTGCTCAGGTTGGTGTCCAGTGTGGAAGTTGCTCAGGTTGGTGTCCAGTGTGGAAGTTGCTCAGGATGGTGTCCAGTGTGGAAGTTGCTCAGATTGGTGTCCAGTGTGGAAGTTGCTCAGGTTGGTGTCCAGTGTGGAAGTTGCTCAGGTTGGTGTCCAGTGTGGAAGTTGCTCAGGATGGTGTCCAGTGTGGAAGTTGCTCAGGTTGGTGTCCAGTGTGGAAGTTGCTCAGGTTGGTGTCCAGTGTGGAAGTTGCTCAGGTTGGTGTCCAGTGTGGAAGTTGCTCAGGTTGGTGTCCAGTGTGGAAGTTGCTCAGGTTGGCGCAAGAAAGTTTAAATACTCTTTAACACTTTTGATTTTGCCATTGTAGATGCATTCCAGGAGTTACGAGGTTATATGGGAGGGGGTGCACAGCAGACACAGCCCAGTCCTCTTCCAGTCGCACTCCCAAGACTTGGGACAATGGTGCCTTGTTTCCTCCATTTGTAAAGACCACGTCTGTGAGCTTGCCAAAGTGCAAGAGTCTGTCATACACAAAACTAAGGAAGGTCAGATTTGTTTCAAACGGGAGTGGGATGCCATTGATAGTTATGTTGTTGTTGATTGAAAAATTGTTAAAAGAACAGAAAACAAGCCACAACAAGAAAAGCATCAGCAGCAGCAACAAGAAGCAGAAGCAGCAGACACCAGTGTCGGAGATGAGGGCGACCCTCTTGTGGTTGGAGCACTTGACGAGCATCAGTGCGTTCTTGAGTCCCTTCAACTCCTCCTCCAGCTGCTTAGCCTTCAGTGCATCGTCATGATGATGATGATGGTGATGATGATGATGATGGTGATGATGATGGAGCAACCTGGTGATTCATGGCATCTCCTTTGTTTTTGAGCTCTTCCTTCTCCTTGATAGACTGTTGAAAGGTGCATGAAGAAACGGGCCTTATACATAAGAAGTGAACAACAGACATCTCACCACAGCACCAATCAACCTCCCCAACACCCTCACCACAGCACCAATCAACCTCCCCAACTCCCTCCCACCCTTACCACAGCACCAATCAACCTCCCCAACACCCTCACCACTGCACCAATCAACCTCCCCAACACCCTCACCACAGCACCAATCAATCTCCCCAACACCCTCCCACCCTCACCACAGCACCAATCAACCTCCCCAACACCCTCCCACCCTCACCACTGCACCAATCAACCTCCCCAACACTCTCACCACAGCACCAATCAACCTCCCCAACACCCTCCCACCCTCACCACTGCACCAATCAACCTCCCCAACACCCTCCCACCCTCACCACTGCACCAATCAACCTCCCCAACACCCTCCCACCCTCACCACTGCACCAATCAACCTCCCCAACACCCTCCCACCCTTACCACTGCACCAATCAACCTCCCCAACACCCTCCCACCCTCACCACTGCACCAATCAACCTCCCCAACACCCTCCCACCCTCACCACTGCACAAATCAACCTCCCCAACACCCTCCCACCCTCACCACTGCACCAATCAACCTCCCCAACACCCTCCCACCCTCACCACTGCACAAATCAACCTCCCCAACACCCTCCCACCCTCACCACTGCACCAATCAACCTCCCCAACACCCTCCCACCCTCACCACTGCACAAATCAACCTCCCCAACACCCTCCCACCCTCACCACAGCACCAATCAACCTCCCCAACACCCTCCCACCCTCATGATGAACTGCACCAATCAACCTCCCCAACACCCTCCCACCCTCACCACAACACCAATCAACCTCCCCAACACCCTCCCACCCTCATGATGAACTGCACAGGAGAGTTGAACTCTCCGTCAGCCTTGCTTGAACTCATGAACGTCACCAAAACCTCGTACCTGTGTGCGTGGTTGTGTTTGTGTGTGTTTTCTACTGTTTCTGAGTGTGGGTCTGTGTGTTCTAGTGTCTGTGTGTGTGTGTGTTCTAGTATCTTTGTGTGTTTTCTAGTGTTTCTGAGTGTGTGTCTGTGTGTTCTAGTGTCTGTGTGTGTGTTCTAGTGTCTGTGTGTGTTTTCTTGTGTCAGTGTGTGTGTGTTCTTGTGTCTGTGTGTGGGTTCTAATGTGTGTGTGTGGGTTCTAGTGTGTGTGTGTGTGTGTGTGTGTGTGTGTGTGTGTGTGTGTGTGTGTGTGTGTGTGTGTGTGTGTGTGTGTGTGTGTGTGTGTGTGTGTGTGTGTGTGTGTGTGTGTGTGTGTGTGTGTGTGTGTGTGTGTGTGTGTGTGTGTGTGTGTGTGTGTGTGTGTGTGTGTGTGTGTGTGTGTGTGTGTGTGTGTGTGTGTGTGTGTGTGTGTGTGTGTGTGTGTGTGTGTGTGTGTGTGTGTGTGTGTGTGTGTGTCTGTGTGTCTGTGTGTGTGTGTGTTCTAGTGTCTGTGTGTGGGTTCTAGTGTCTTTGTGTGTGTGTTTTCTAGTGTCTGTGTGTGGGTTTGTTCTAGTTTCTGTGTGTGTGTTCTAGTGTCTGTGTGTGTTTTCTTGTGTCTGTGTGTGTGTGTTCTAGTGTCTGTGTGTGGGTTCTAATGTGTGTGTATATATATATATATATATATATGTGTGTGTGTGTGTGTGTGTGTGTGTGTGTGTGTGTGTGTGTGTGTGTGTGTGTGTGTGTGTGTGTGTGTGTGTGTGTGTGTGTGTGTGTGTGTGTGTGTGTGTGTGTGTGTGTGTGTGTGTGTGTGTGTGTGTGTGTGTGTGTGTGTGTGTGTGTGTGTGTGTGTGTGTGTGTGTGTGTGTGTGTGTGTGTGTGTGTGTGTGTGTGTGTGTGTGTGTGTGTGTGTGTGTGTGTGTGTGTGTGTGTATGTATGTGTATGTGTGTGTTCTAGCAGAGAACAAATGAAAGTTAAATAAATTATTATCAAGAAATTTATGAAAAGTAAGAATCATAAATATTAAATTTAATATTTAATAGTCATGAGTCTTTCCTTTATGTAGATTGAACATGAACTGTAAATTGTCTTCAACTGCTGACAATTCGTTTGTCTTTGAAAAAGAGTTTCAGATGGTTCTCAACTACTTGTTGATATTGTTTTGTTCTTAATCTTGAACCGACGCAACTCCACGTCAGACAAGCCATTGGCAACAGATCGCACAAGACGTTTACTCTGCTTGAGAAGACACTCACCAGAATCAACTTGAAGGAATTGCTGGAAAAGTCCAAAAATATTTTTCAAAAACATGTAGCGCTTTTTGTAAAAAAGTTGTGAAGTTTTTATTAGTTGAATGCTGAAATGGCTGGCTTTGTTTGAGAGGCTCAGCTGAGCCTTCAACTTCTTGGAGTGCTCCTACCATCAAGCGCTCCTTCTGGAGTGTGACAGCACCATCAAAGGAGCCGAAGACAACAAGAGTTTCAGAGAGATACTATACAAAGACATATTTCAGGGACGGACAGACTTACTTATAATTGTGGTGATGCCTTATTTCATGGCCATATGAAGGACCTCGAGATTGTCGACAGCGCCTGCTTCTTTGCCTTCGTATTTTTTGAATAAAGAATTCTCGCCATCGAACGAGGCCTGTGAATAGCACCAGGGCAGCAAAACCTTATTCCACGTTGAGGTTTAGAAGCCAAGAATGATTGAAAGTTCAGGGACTTGAAATCACGAAGTTGAAACATATTCAGCTGAGACTGCAACCTAATGACATCTTCCTATGAAGTGAAAGAGATTGAGGCAGACAGACCAGTCTTCAAGAAGGCTTGATCAAGGCTTGTTTTTATTGATCTACATTGACCTACATTGATCTACATTGATCTACATTGACCTACATTGACCTACATTGATCTACATTGATCTACATTGACCTACATTGACCTAAATTGATCTACATGGACCTACATTGACCTACATTGATCTACATTGATCTACATTGACCTACATTGATCTACATTGATCTACATTGACCTACATTGACCTACATTGATCTACATTGACCTACATTGACCAACATTGACCTACATTCTTTTCTAGCGATTGTTTCGCGCGCTCAGTCACTTAGCAGCATCTTCTTCAGCTCAGATGCAAGTGGTGAGAGTTTCCACAATGTGTGGCATCTTCTCTGGAGCACCACAGTCGCATGTTTCCTCACTGCCTTCATTCGCTCCGACGAGCTTTGTTGCACAACAACCTTCAGCACATTGCCGTCGCCCAACATTGAAAAGTTGAGATTGGTTTTTATTAGAGCTGATCCACGATTAAAAATTTTAATCGCCGTTAATCGTATTTTAACGCAATTTTTGTTAGCATATTTGACATTAGTATAAAATAGTTTTTTTTCATTCCACAAATGTAATAGAAATTTTATCAGAATTTGTTTATAAAAGTAAACCACATATGAAAGAATAAAAACTAATCTATAACTGATGAAAAATACAATTTTCACAACCCTTTTTGAACCATTTACTCGAGCAAACAAGTTTTTCAACATTAGTTGGATCTAAAAAGCCACTTTTCTTGCTACCTATATGTCCTGACAAGCTGAATAGACGTTCACATAGAACTGTACTTGCAGGAGATGACAAGTACTTTCTTGCCAGTTTTGCAAGAGCCGGATATGCCCCTTCGTGTTGTTGCCGCCAAACAAGAAGACAACTCTCAAAGCCTACCTTAGATTCTTTTCTATAACGTTTAATGATTGACTTAGTAATCAATGAAATATCTTCATCTTCAGAATCTGAAGTTACATATGTTTAGTGAAGGCTGTATAGATTTGGAAGTTTTCTTTTCTTCTTTTAGTTTCTTTAACTCTTTATTTTTTTAACAACATTTTGACTTTTTAAATTGGGGGTCTAATGATGTGGCAATTCTTGACCATTGGATATTCTGATTATTCATTCTCTGCTCCAATTTGGGAAGAAAGTATGTGTGTGAAACGCATGACATAAGCTGGATCATCTTCTGAAGTGCATATTTCTTGTGTAAAGTGACGAATTGCAAGTAACACTATTGAACATGTTACGTAAGTTTCACCGCCGAGAAATTCTGTTGCAAATCTTCAAGAAAATAGAAGTTTTTTGATAAAATGCATTTTTTCGCATTTGTTTGTCGACAGTGAATTAGGAAAGTGTTTGTGTGCACTTGCTGACAATGTAGCCAACACAGAAAAAACATTTAAATATGGAAAAACTTTAATGCATTAAAAATGTTTAATGCATTAAAAATGTTTAATGCGTTAAAAATGTTTAATGCATTAAAAATGTTTAATGCATTAAAAATGTTTAATGCATTAAAAATGTTTAATGCATTAAAATGTTTAATGCGTTAAAATATTTAACGGCGGAAAACATTTTAACGGTCGTTAATTGATTAACGCGTTAATCGAAAGTTAACTTAGATTAGAGCACAGCTCTAGTTTTTTTCAATAGGAAATAAGTAGATATCAAAGTCATATCACATATATGGAGTATTAATTTTAATTGTTATATCTGAGAAAACGAATTCTAAAACTTTTTAATTTATGAGATATTTTAAAGTTCTTTAAATGTGTGACGATTTCAATGAATCTTATATACATCCAATTGATGATGATGATGATGATAATGATGATGATTATGATGATGATGATTATGATGATAATTGTTATCATTATGGTGTAGACTAATAGAAAGTGTAACTTTTTCAGGAGCTGCAGGGACTTGCACTTCTTGTCGGCAATCTGCATCGATATTTCCCTCTTCTTCGCCATCGTCATCTGCAGTCACAGTCCTCCTATTCTCAACACTATCATCACCACCACACCATCATCATCACCACCACACCATCATCATCACCACCACACCATCACCACCACACCATCATCATCATCACCACCATCATCATCACCACCATCATCATCACCACCATCATCATCACCACCATCATCAATTGCGCTGAATTCTCCTCATCAACCTGCATTTGCGCCTTGAGTCGCTCCTTGTTCGCCTGCACCTGCATCTTCTTGCCTGTCATCTCGCACAACAGCACCTGCCTCGACTCGTCCAAGCCCAACTGCAGTGGTGACGCTGGTCGTTAGTCGTCGATGTCGGCGTTGTTGCTTGCAGCCACACACTTCAGTATCATCTAAACTTCATACTTTTAGATAAAAACACATACACACACACATAGACACAAACAAGTACAAAAACACACTTATTAGAAACACAATAATCACATGGAATAACACACACACACACACACACACACACACACACACACACACACACACACACACACACACACACACACACACACACACACACACACACACACACACACACACACACACACACACACACACACACACACACACACACACACACACACACACACACACACACACACACACACACACACACACACACACACACACACACACAGTCATCCTGAGACACAAAGAGACCTTCTGGCTGAGGAAGCGGTCTTTGAGGCTGAGGAGCTTGTCTGCCACCATCAGCTGCATCGACTCACTCAGCATCAACTCCTGCATCAGTTTTTGTGTGTCCCTCTTGCTATGTGTGCTTTTGTCTGCTCTCATGAGAGTGGTTGGGTGAGTATTATTTTGGATCACATGTGCGCTCATGACGAACCCTCGTGAAAAGTGAAAAGCTGACATGCGTTGCGTCCCTTCTTGAAACGCCAATTATTTGTTAGTATTCAAAATGCCCTTTAAATGCGACATTTCTATGCAGTCCTCAAATCTGATTCGCATTGACACCTTTTTGGAATCATTACTAAATTCGATGACGCGCGAGAAAGAATACAATTGCAGAGGGAAAGCTGAAAGAGATGAAAGACATGGGCAGGCATGAAATTGATTAACTGGATGTTGGTGATGATGACAGTGTGCTGAAAGACTTTCAGAGGGAGAAACAAACAAGGTGTTGTGTTGCATGGATGAGGCCATCGATAAATAGATTTGACACGAATGTTTCACTCCTCGTTTAACTTTTTCTCCATTAGATATATAATATTGAATAAATTAAAGTAAAATAGAAGATTTAAATGCTGGATTTGATAAAGGACATCTTCAAGATGGCGAGTTGAAGACAACAAAGGGACTTTTTATGGCGCCTGAAAGTCTTTCGGCATGCACTCATGAAGAAGGCATCAAAGCCTCACCACTCACCTTCTTTTCTTCGTGCAATGCAGACCAAACCTGAATGTGCGTGAGTGTTTTTTCTATGTCTGTATGTATTTTTGTGTGTGTGTGTGTGGTGTGTGTGTGTGTGTGTGTGTGTGTGTGTGTGTGTGTGTGTGTGTGTGTGTGTGTGTGTGTGTGTGTGTGTGTGTGTGTGTGTGTGTGTGTGTGTGTGTGTGTGTGTGTGTGTGTGTGTGTGTGTGTGTGTGTGTGTGTGTGTGTGTGTGTGTGTGTGTGTGTGTGTGTGTGTGTGTGTGTGTGTGTGTGTGTGTGTGTGTGTGTGTGTGTGTGTGTGTGTGTGTGTGTGTGTGTGTGTGTGTGTGTGTGTGTGTGTGTGTGTGTGTGTGTGTGTGTGTGTGTTTGTGGAGAAAGTACATTGTTGTAGATTCTGAGTTGCAGATCGGCTTCCGAGAGACTGCTGGAAACTTCTTCCTTCTGAGCCATTATCTTCTCACACTCGTACTTCTTCCTGTGCAGTGTGCCCTGTGTGGTGTGGTGTGGTGTGGTGTGGTGTGGTGAGGTGTGGTGTGGTGTGGTGAGGTGTGGTGTGGTGTGGTGAGGTGTGGTGAGATGTGGTGTGGTGTGGTGAGGTGTGGTGTGGTGTGGTGTGGTGTGGTGTGGTGAAGTGTGGTGTGGTGTGGTGTGGTGAGGTGTGGTGTGGTGTGGTGAGGTGTGGTGTGGTGAGGTGTGGTGTGGTGTGGTGTGGTGTGGTGAGGTGTGGTGTGGTGTGGTGTGGTGTGGTGAGGTGTGGTGTGGTGTGGTGTGGTGTGGTGTGTTGAGGTGTGGTGTGGTGTGGTGAGGTGTGGTGTGTTGAGGTGTAGTGTGGTGTGGTGAGGTGTGGTGTGGTGTGGTGAGGTGTGGTGTGGTGTGGTGTGGTGTGATGTGGTATGGTGTGGTGAGGTGTGGTGAGGTGTAGTGTGGTGTGGTGTGGTGTGGTGAGGTGTGGTGTGGTGTGGTGAAGTGTAGTGTGGTGAGGTGTGGTGTGGTGTGGTGTGGTGTGATGTAGTGTGGTGTGGTGAGGTGTGGTGAGGTGTAGTGTGGTGAAGTGTGGTGAGGTGTGGTGTGGTGATGTGTGGTGTGGTGTGGTGTGGTGAGGTGTGGTGTGGTGTGGTGTGGTGTGGTGTGGTGTGGTGAGGTGTGGTGTGGTGTGGTGTGGTGTGGTGTGGTGAGGTGTGGTGTGGTGTGGTGTGGTGTGTTGAGGTGAGATGTGGTGTGGTGTGGTGTGGTGTGTTGAGGTGTAGTGTGGTGTGGTGAGGTGTGGTGTGGTGAAGTGTAGTGTGGTGAGGTGTGGTGTGGTGTGGTGTGGTGTGATATGGTGTGGTGTGGTGAGGTGTGGTGAGGTGTAGTGTGGTGAAGTGTGGTGAGGTGTGGTGTGGTGAGGTGTGGTGTGGTGTGGTGTGTTGTGGTGAGGTGTGGTGTGGTGTGGTGTGTTGTGGTGAGGTGTGGTGTGGTGTGGTGTGTTGTGGTGTGGTGTGGTGAGGTGTGGTGAGGTGTGGTGTGGTGTGGTGTGGTGAGGTGTGGTGAAGTGTAGTGTGGTGAGGTGTGGTGTGGTGTGGTGAGGTGAAGTGTGGTGTGGTGTGGTGTGGTGAGGTGTGGTGTGGTGAAGTGTGGTGTGGTGAGGTGTGGTGTGGTGTGGTGTGGTGTGGTGTGGTGAGGTGTGGTGTGGTGTGGTGTGGTGTGATGTGGTGTGGTGTGGTGAGGTGTGGTGTGGTGTGTTGTGGTGAGGTGTGGTGTGGTGTGGTGTGGTGTGGTGTGTTGTGGTGAGGTGTGGTGTGGTGTGGTGTGGTGTGGTGAGGTGTGGTGAGGTGTGGTGTGGTGTGGTGTGGTGAGGTGTGGTGAAGTGTAGTGTGGTGAGGTGTGGTGTGGTGAGGTGTGGTGTGGTGTGATGTGGTGTGGTGTGGTGAGGTGTGGTGTGGTGTGGTCAGGTGTGGTGTGGTGAGGTGTGGTGTAGTGTGGTGAGGTGAGGTGTGGTGTGGTGTGGTGTGGTGAGGTGAAGTGTGGTGTGGTGTGGTGTGGTGTGGTGAGGTGTGGTGTGGTGAAGTGTGGTGTGGTGAGGTGTGGTGTGGTGTGGTGTGGTGTGGTGTGGTGAGGTGTGGTGTGGTGTGGTGTGGTGAGGTGTGGTGTGGTGTGGTGTGGTGAGGTGTAGTGTGGTGAGGTGTGGTGTGGTGTGGTGTGGTGTGGTGAGGTGTGGTGTGGTGTGGTGTGGTGTGGTGTGGTGAGGTGTGGTGTGGTGTGGTGAGGTGTGGTGTGGTGTGGTGTGGTGAGGTGTGGTGTGGTGTGGTGTGGTGTGGTGTGGTGAGGTGTGGTGTGGTGTGGTGTGTTGAGGTGTGGTGTGGTGTGGTGAGGTGTGGTGTGTTGAGGTGTAGTGTGGTGTGGTGAGGTGTGGTGTGGTGTGGTGAGGTGTGGTGTGTTGAGGTGTAGTGTGGTGAGGTGTGATGTGGTGTGGTGTGGTGTGATGTGGTATGGTGTGGTGAGGTGTGGTGAGGTGTAGTGTGGTGTGGTGTGGTGTAGTGTGGTGTGGTGTGGTGTGGTGTGGTGAGGTGTGGTGTGGTGTGGTGTGGTGTGGTGTGGTGTGGTGTGGTGAGGTGTGGTGTGGTGTGGTGTGGTGAGGTGTGGTGTGGTGTGGTGTGGTGTGGTGTGGTGAGGTGTGGTGTGGTGTGGTGTGGTGTGTTGAGGTGTGGTGTGGTGTGGTGAGGTGTGGTGTGTTGAGGTGTAGTGTGGTGAGGTGTGGTGTGGTTTGGTGTGGTGAGGTGTGGTGTGGTGTGGTGTGGTGTGGTGTGGTGTGGTGAGGTGTGGTGTGGTGTGGTGTGGTGTGGTGTGGTGAGATGTGGTGTGGTGTGGTGTGGTGTGGTGAGGTGTGGTGTGGTGTGGTGTGGTGTGGTGTGGTGTGGTGTGTTGAGGTGAGGTGTGGTGTGGTGTGGTGTGTTGAGGTGTGGTGTGGTGAGGTGTGGTGTGGTGAAGTGTAGTGTGGTGAGGTGTGGTGTGGTGTGGTGTGGTGTGATGTAGTGTGGTGTGGTGAGGTGTGGTGAGGTGTAGTGTGGTGAAGTGTGGTGAGGTGTGGTGTGGTGATGTGTGGTGTGGTGTGGTGTGGTGAGGTGTGGTGTGGTGTGGTGTGGTGAGGTGTGGTGTGGTGTGGTGTGGTGAGGTGTGGTGTGGTGTGGTGTGGTGTGGTGTGGTGTGATGTGGTGTGGTGTGGTGAGGTGTGGTGAGGTGTAGTGTGGTGAAGTGTGGTGAGGTGTGGTGTGGTGAGGTGTGGTGTGGTGTGGTGTGTTGTGGTGAGGTGTGGTGTGGTGTGGTGTGGTGTGTTGTGGTGAGGTGTGGTGTGGTGTGGTGTGTTGTGGTGTGGTGTGGTGAGGTGTGGTGAGGTGTGGTGTGGTGTGGTGAGGTGTGGTGAAGTGTAGTGTGGTGAGGTGTGGTGTGGTGAGGTGTGGTGTGGTGTGGTGTGGTGTGTTGTGGTGAGGTGTGGTGTGGTGTGGTCAGGTGTGGTGTGGTGAGGTGTGGTGTAGTGTGGTGAGGTGAGGTGTGGTGTGGTGTGGTGTGGTGTGGTGTGGTGAGGTGTGGTGTGGTGTGGTGTGGTGTGATGAGGTGTGGTGTGGTGTGATGTGTTGAGGTGAGGTGTGGTGTGGTGTGGTGTGGTGTGTTGAGGTGTGGTGTGGTGTGGTGAGGTGTGGTGAAGTGTAGTGTGGTGAGGTGTGGTGTGGTGTGGTGTGATGTAGTGTGGTGTGGTGAGGTGTGGTGAGGTGTAGTGTGGTGAAGTGTGGTGAAGTGTGGTGTGGTGAGGTGTGGTGTGGTGTGGTGTGGTGAGGTGTGGTGTGGTGTGGTGTGGTGAGGTGTGGTGTGGTGTGGTGTGGTGTGGTGTGGTGAGGTGTGGTGTGGTGTGGTGTGGTGTGTTGAGGTCAGGTGTGGTGTGGTGTGGTGTGGTGTGTTGAGGTGTGGTGTGGTGTGGTGAGGTGTGGTGTGGTGAAGTGTAGTGTGGTGAGGTGTGGTGTGGTGTGGTGTGGTGTGGTGTGATGTGGTGTGGTGTGGTGTGGTGAGGTGTGGTGAGGTGTAGTGTGGTGAAGTGTGGTGAGGTGTGGTGTGGTGAGGTGTGGTGTGGTGTGGTGTGGTGTGTTGTGGTGAGGTGTGGTGTGGTGTGGTGTGGTGTGTTGTGGTGAGGTGTGGTGTGGTGTGGTGTGTTGTGGTGTGGTGTGGTGAGGTGTGGTGAGGTGTGGTGTGGTGTGGTGTGGTGAGGTGTGGTGAAGTGTAGTGTGGTGAGGTGTGGTGTGGTGAGGTGTGGTGTGGTGTGATGTGGTGTGGTGTGGTGTGGTGAGGTGTGGTGTGGTGTGGTGAGGTGTGGTGTGGTGAGGTGTGGTGTAGTGTGGTGAGGTGAGGTGTGGTGTGGTGTGGTGAGGTGAAGTGTGGTGTGGTGTGGTGTGGTGTGGTGTGGTGAGGTGTGGTGTGGTGAAGTGTGGTGTGGTGAGGTGTGGTGTGGTGTGGTGTGGTGTGGTGTGGTGAAGTGTGGTGTGGTGTAGTGAGGTGTGGTGAGGTGTGGTGAGGTGTGGTGTGGTGTGATGTGGTAAAGTGTAGTGTGGTGAGGTGTGGTGTGGTGTGGTGTGGTGTGGTGAGGTGTGGTGAGGTGTGGTGTGGTGTGGTGTGGTGTGGTGTGGTGAGGTGTGGTGTGGTGTGGTGTGGTGAGGTCTGGTGTGGTGTGGTGTGGTGTGGTGTGGTGTGGTGAGGTGTGGTGAAGTGTGGTGTGGTGTGGTGTGGTGAGGTGTGGTGAAGTGTAGTGTGGTGAGGTGTGGTGTGGTGAGGTGTGGTGTGGTGTGATGTGGTGTGGTGTGGTGAGGAGTGGTGTGGTGTGGTCAGGTGTGGTGTGGTGAGATGTGGTGTAGTGTGGTGAGGTGAGGTGTGGTGTGGTGTGGTGTGGTGTGGTGTGGTGAGGTGTGGTGTGGTGTGGTGTGGTGTGGTGTGGTGTGGTGAGGTGTGGTGTGGTGTGATGTGTTGAGGTGAGGTGTGGTGTGGTGTGGTGTGGTGTGTTGAGGTGTGGTGTGGTGTGGTGAGGTGTGGTGTGGTGAAGTGTAGTGTGGTGAGGTGTGGTGTGGTGTGGTGTGATGTAGTGTGGTGTGGTGAGGTGTGGTGAGGTGTAGTGTGGTGAAGTGTGGTGAGGTGTGGTGTGGTGAGGTGTGGTGTGGTGTGGTGTGGGGAGGTGTGGTGTGGTGTGGTGTGGTGTGGTGAGGTGTGGTGTGGTGTGGTGTGGTGTGGTGAGGTGTGGTGTGGTGTGGTGTGGTGTGTTGAGGTGAGGTGTGGTGTGGTGTGGTGTGGTGTGTTGAGGTGTGGTGTGGTGTGGTGAGGTGTGGTGTGGTGAAGTGTAGTGTGGTGAGGTGTGGTGTGGTGTGGTGTGGTGTGATGTGGTGTGGTGTGGTGAGGTGTGGTGAGGTGTAGTGTGGTGAAGTGTGGTGAGGTGTGGTGTGGTGAGGTGTGGTGTGGTGTGGTGTGTTGTGGTGAGGTGTGGTGTGGTGTGGTGTGTTGTGGTGAGGTGTGGTGTGGTGTGGTGTGTTATGGTGTGGTGTGGTGAGGTGTGGTGAGGTGTGGTGTGGTGTGGTGAGGTGTGGTGAAGTGTAGTGTGGTGAGGTGTGGTGTGGTGAGGTGTGGTGTGGTGTGATGTGGTGTGGTGTGGTGTGGTGAGGTGTGGTGTGGTGTGGTGAAGTGTGGTGTGGTGAGGTGTGGTGTAGTGTGGTGAGGTGAGGTGTGGTGTGGTGTGGTGTGGTGAGGTGAAGTGTGGTGTGGTGTGGTGTGGTGTGGTGTGGTGAGGTGTGGTGTGGTGTGATGTGGTGAAGTGTAGTGTGGTGAGGTGTGGTGTGGTGTGGTGTGGTGTGGTGAGGTGTGGTGAGGTGTGGTGTGGTGTGGTGTGGTGTGGTGTGGTGTGGTGAGGTGTGGTGTGGTGTGGTGTGGTATGGTGTGGTGAGGTGTGGTGTGGTGTGGTGTGTTGAGGTGAGGTGTGGTGTGGTGTGGTGTGTTGAGGTGTGGTGTGGTGTGGTGAGGTGTGGTGTGGTGTAGTGTGGTGTGATGTAGTGTGGTGTGGTGAGGTGTGGTGAGGTGTAGTGTGGTGAAGTGTGGTGAGGTGTGGTGTGATGAGGTGTGGTGTGGTGTGGTGTGGTGAGGTGTGGTGTGGTGTGGTGTGGTGTGGTGAGGTGTGGTGTGGTGTGGTGTGGTGTGGTGAGGTGTGGTGTGGTGTGGTGTGGTGTGTTGAGGTGTGGTGTGGTGTGGTGAGGTGTGGTGTGGTGAAGTGTAGTGTGGTGAGGTGTGGTGTGGTGTGGTGTGATGTAGTGTGGTGTGGTGAGGTGTGGTGAGGTGTGGTGTGGTGTGGTGTGGTGTGATGAGGTGTGGTGTGGTGTGATGTGTTGAGGTGAGGTGTGGTGTGGTGTGGTGTGGTGTGTTGAGGTGTGGTGTGGTGTGGTGAGGTGTGGTGTGGTGAAGTGTAGTGTGGTGAGGTGTGGTGTGGTGTGGTGTGATGTAGTGTGGTGTGGTGAGGTGTGGTGAGGTGTAGTGTGGTGAAGTGTGGTGAGGTGTGGTGTGGTGAGGTGTGGTGTGGTGTGGTGTGGTGAGGTGTGGTGTGGTGTGGTGTGGTGAGGTGTGGTGTGGTGTGGTGTGGGGTGGTGTGGTGAGGTGTGGTGTGGTGTGGTGTGGTGTGTTGAGGTGAGGTGTGGTGTGGTGTGGTGTGGTGTGTTGAGGTGTGGTGTGGTGAGGTGTGGTGTGGTGTGGTGTGGGGTGGTGTGGTGAGGTGTGGTGTGGTGTGGTGTGGTGTGTTGAGGTGTGGTGTGGTGAGGTGTGGTGTGGTGTGGTGTGGTGTGGTGAGGTGTGGTGTGGTGTGGTGTGGTGTGGTGAGGTGTGGTGTGGTGTGGTGTGGTGTGTTGAGGTGTGGTGTGGTGTGGTGAGGTGTGGTGTGGTGAAGTGTAGTGTGGTGAGGTGTGGTGTGGTGTGGTGTGATGTAGTGTGGTGTGGTGAGGTGTGGTGAGGTGTGGTGTGGTGTGGTGTGGTGTGATGAGGTGTGGTGTGGTGTGATGTGTTGAGGTGAGGTGTGGTGTGGTGTGGTGTGGTGTGTTGAGGTGTGGTGTGGTGTGGTGAGGTGTGGTGTGGTGAAGTGTAGTGTGGTGAGGTGTGGTGTGGTGTGGTGTGATGTAGTGTGGTGTGGTGAGGTGTGGTGAGGTGTAGTGTGGTGAAGTGTGGTGAGGTGTGGTGTGGTGAGGTGTGGTGTGGTGTGGTGTGGTGAGGTGTGGTGTGGTGTGGTGTGGTGAGGTGTGGTGTGGTGTGGTGTGGGGTGGTGTGGTGAGGTGTGGTGTGGTGTGGTGTGGTGTGTTGAGGTGAGGTGTGGTGTGGTGTGGTGTGGTGTGTTGAGGTGTGGTGTGGTGAGGTGTGGTGTGGTGAAGTGTAGTGTGGTGAGGTGTGGTGTGGTGTGGTGTGGTGTGGTGTGATGTGGTGTGGTGTGGTGTGGTGAGGTGTGGTGAGGTGTAGTGTGGTGAAGTGTGGTGAGGTGAGGTGTGGTGTGGTGAAGTGTAGTGTGATGAGGTGTGGTGTGGTGTGGTGTGGTGTGGTGTGATGTAGTGTGGTGTGGTGTGTTGTGGTGAGGTGTGGTGTGGTGTGGTGTGGTGTGTTGTGGTGAGGTGTGGTGTGGTGTGTTGTGGTGTGGTGTGGTGAGGTGTGGTGAGGTGTGGTGTGGTGTGGTGTGGTGAGGTGTGGTGAATTGTAGTGTGGTGAGGTGTGGTGTGGTGAGGTGTGGTGTGGTGTGATGTGGTGTGGTGTGGTGAGGTGTGGTGTGGTGTGGTGAGGTGTGGTGTGGTGAGGTGTGGTGTAGTGTGGTGAGGTGAGGTGTGGTGTGGTGTGGTGTGGTGAGGTGAAGTGTGGTGTGGTGTGGTGTGGTGTGGTGTGGTGAGGTGTGGTGTGGTGAAGTGTGGTGTGGTGAGGTGTGGTGTGGTGTGGTGTGGTGTGGTGTGGTGTGGTGAAGTGTGGTGTGGTGTGGTGAGGTGTGGTGAGGTGTGGTGAGGTGTGGTGTGGTGTGATGTGGTAAAGTGTAGTGTGGTGAGGTGTGGTGTGGTGTGGTGTGGTGTGGTGTGGTGAGGTGTGGTGAGGTGTGGTGTGGTGTGGTGTGGTGAGGTGTGGTGTGGTGTGGTGTGGTGTGGTGTGGTGTGGTGTGGTGTGGTGTGGTGAGGTGTGGTGAAGTGTGGTGTGGTGTGGTGTGGTGAGGTGTGGTGAAGTGTAGTGTGGTGAGGTGTGGTGTTGTGAGGTGTGGTGTGGTGTGATGTGGTGTGGTGTGGTGAGGTGTGGTGTGGTGTGGTCAGGTGTGGTGTGGTGAGGTGTGGTGTAGTGTGGTGAGGTGAGGTGTGGTGTGGTGTGGTGTGGTGTGGTGTGGTGAGGTGTGGTGTGGTGTGATGTGTTGAGGTGAGGTGTGGTGTGGTGTGGTGTGGTGTGTTGAGGTGTGGTGTGGTGTGGTGAGGTGTGGTGTGGTGAAGTGTAGTGTGGTGAGGTGTGGTGTGGTGTGGTGTGATGTAGTCTGGTGTGGTGAGGTGTGGTGAGGTGTAGTGTGGTGAAGTGTGGTGAGGTGTGGTGTGGTGAGGTGTGGTGTGGTGTGGTGTGGTGAGGTGTGGTGTGGTGTGGTGTGGTGTGGTGAGGTGTGGTGTGGTGTGGTGTGGTGTGGTGTGGTGAGGTGTGGTGTCGTGTGGTGTGGTGTGTTGAGGTGAGGTGTGGTGTGGTGTGGTGTGGTGTGTTGAGGTGTGGTGTGGTGTGGTGAGGTGTGGTGTGGTGAAGTGTAGTGTGGTGAGGTGTGGTGTGGTGTGGTGTGGTGTGGTGTGATGTGGTGTGGTGTGGTGAGGTGTGGTGAGGTGTAGTGTGGTGAAGTGTGGTGAGGTGTGGTGTGGTGAGGTGTGGTGTGGTGTGGTGTGTTGTGGTGAGGTGTGGTGTGGTGTGGTGTGTTGTGGTGAGGTGTGGTGTGGTGTGGTGTGTTGTGGTGTGGTGTGGTGAGGTGTGGTGAGGTGTGGTGTGGTGTGGTGTGGTGAGGTGTGGTGAAGTGTAGTGTGGTGAGGTGTGGTGTGGTGAGGTGTGGTGTGGTGTGATGTGGTGTGGTGTGGTGTGGTGAGGTGTGGTGTGGTGTGGTGAAGTGTGGTGTGGTGAGGTGTGGTGTAGTGTGGTGAGGTGAGGTGTGGTGTGGTGTGGTGTGGTGAGGTGAAGTGTGGTGTGGTGTGGTGTGGTGTGGTGAGGTGTGGTGTGGTGAAGTGTGGTGTGGTGAGGTGTGGTGTGGTGTGGTGTGGTGTGGTGTGGTGTGGTGTGGTGAAGTGTGGTGTGGTGTGGTGAGGTGTGGTGAGGTGTGGTGAGGTGTGGTGTGGTGTGATGTGGTGAAGTGTAGTGTGGTGAGGTGTGGTGTGGTGTGGTGTGGTGTGGTGAGGTGTGGTGAGGTGTGGTGTGGTGTGGTGTGGTGTGGTGTGGTGTGGTGAGGTGTGGTGTGGTGTGGTGTGGTGTGGTGTGGTGTGGTGAGGTGTGGTGTGGTGTGGTGTGGTGTGTTGAGGTGAGGTGTGGTGTGGTGTGGTGTGTTGAGGTGTGGTGTGGTGTGGTGAGGTGTGGTGTGGTGTAGTGTGGTGTGGTGTGTTGAGGTGTGGTGTGGTGTGGTGAGGTGTGGTGTGGTGAAGTGTAGTGTGGTGAGGTGTGGTGTGGTGTGGTGTGATGTAGTGTGGTGTGGTGAGGTGTGGTGTGGTGTGGTGTGGTGTGTTGAGGTGTGGTGTGGTGTGGTGAGGTGTGGTGTGGTGAAGTGTAGTGTGGTGAGGTGTGGTGTGGTGTGGTGTGATGTAGTGTGGTGTGGTGAGGTGTGGTGAGGTGTAGTGTGGTGAAGTGTGGTGAGGTGTGGTGTGGTGAGGTGTGGTGTGGTGTGGTGTGGTGAGGTGTGGTGTGGTGTGGTGTGGTGAGGTGTGGTGTGGTGTGGTGTGGGGTGGTGTGGTGAGGTGTGGTGTGGTGTGGTGTGGTGTGTTGAGGTGAGGTGTGGTGTGGTGTGGTGTGGTGTGGTGTGTTGAGGTGTGGTGTGGTGAGGTGTGGTGTGGTGAAGTGTAGTGTGGTGAGGTGTGGTGTGGTGTGGTGTGGTGTGGTGTGATGTGGTGTGGTGTGGTGTGGTGAGGTGTGGTGAGGTGTAGTGTGGTGAAGTGTGGTGAGGTGAGGTGTGGTGTGGTGAAGTGTTGTGTGGTGAGGTGTGGTGTGGTGTGGTGTGGTGTGGTGTGATGTGGTGTGGTGTGGTGAGGTGTGGTGAGGTGTAGTGAGGTGTAGTGTGGTGAAGTGTGGTGAGGTGTGGTGTGGTGAGGTGTGGTGTGGTGTGGTGTGTTGTGGTGAGGTGTGGTGTGGTGTGGTGTGTTGTGGTGAGGTGTGGTGTGGTGTGGTGTGTTGTGGTGTGGTGTGGTGAGGTGTGGTGAGGTGTGGTGTGGTGTGGTGTGGTGAGGTGTGGTGAAGTGTAGTGTGGTGAGGTGTGGTGTGGTGAGGTGTGGTGTGGTGTGATGTGGTGTGGTGTGGTGTGGTGAGGTGTGGTGTGGTGTGGTGAAGTGTGGTGTGGTGAGGTGTGGTGTAGTGTGGTGAGGTGAGGTGTGGTGTGGTGTGGTGTGGTGAGGTGAAGTGTGGTGTGGTGTGGTGTGGTGTGGTGTGGTGTGGTGAGGTGTGGTGTGGTGAAGTGTGGTGTGGTGAGGTGTGGTGTGGTGTGGTGTGGTGTGGTGTGGTGAAGTGTGGTGTGGTGTGGTGAGGTGTGGTGAGGTGTGGGTGAGGTGTGGTGTGGTGTGATGTGGTGAAGTGTAGTGTGGTGAGGTGTGGTGTGGTGTGGTGTGGTGTGGTGTGGTGAGGTGTGGTGAGGTGTGGTGTGGTGTGGTGTGGTGTGGTGTGGTGTGGGTGTGGTGAGGTGTGGTGTGGTGTGTGTGTGGTGTGGTGTGGTGTGGTGTGGTGAGGTGTGGTGTGGTGTGGTGTGGTGTGTTGAGGTGAGGTGTGGTGTGGTGTGGTGTGTGTGAGATGTGGTGTGGTGTGGTGAGGTGTGGGTGTGGTGTAGTGTGGTGTGGTGTGTTGAGGTGTGGGTGTGGTGTGGTGAGGTGTGGTGTGGTGAAGTGTAGTGTGGTGAGGTGTGGTGTGGTGTGGTGTGATGTAGTGTGGTGTGGTGAGGTGTGGTGTGGTGTGGTGTGGTGTGTTGAGGTGTGGTGTGGTGTGGTGAGGTGTGGTGTGGTGAAGTGTAGTGTGGTGAGGTGTGGTGTGGGTGTGGTGTGATGTAGTGTGGTGTGGTGAGGTGTGGTGAGGTGTAGTGTGGTGAAGTGTGGTGAGGTGTGGTGTGGTGAGGGTGTGGTGTGGTGAGGTGTGGTGTGGTGTGGTGTGGTGAGGTGTGGTGTGGTGTGTGGTGTGGTGAGGTGTGGTGTGGTGTGGTGTGGGGTGGTGTGGTGAGGTGTGGTGTGGTGTGGTGTGTTGAGGTGAGGTGGCGGTGTGGTGTGGTGTGGTGTGTTGAGGTGTGGTGTGGTGAGGTGTGGTGTGGTGAAGTGTAGTGTGGTGAGGTGTGGTGTGGTGTGGTGTGGTGTGGTG
>OX030960.1:387127-398196 GCA_943735955.1 Piscicola geometra | reverse complement strand
GGTGTGGTGTGGTGTGGTGTGGTGTGGTGTGGTGTGGTGTGGTGTGGTGTGGTGTGGTGAAGTGTGGTGTGGTGTGGTGAGGTGTGGTGAGGTGTGGTGAGGTGTGGTGTGGTGTGATGTGGTAAAGTGTAGTGTGGTGAGGTGTGGTGTGGTGTGGTGTGGTGTGGTGAGGTGTGGTGAGGTGTGGTGTGGTGTGGTGTGGTGAGGTGTGGTGTGGTGTGGTGTGGTGAGGTGTGGTGTGGTGTGGTGTGGTGTGGTGTGGTGTGGTGTGGTGAGGTGTGGTGAAGTGTGGTGTGGTGTGGTGTGGTGAGGTGTGGTGAAGTGTAGTGTGGTGAGGTGTGGTGTTGTGAGGTGTGGTGTGGTGTGATGTGGTGTGGTGTGGTGAGGTGTGGTGTGGTGTGGTCAGGTGTGGTGTGGTGAGGTGTGGTGTAGTGTGGTGAGGTGAGGTGTGGTGTGGTGTGGTGTGGTGTGGTGTGGTGTGGTGTGGTGAGGTGTGGTGTGGTGTGATGTGTTGAGGTGAGGTGTGGTGTGGTGTGGTGTGGTGTGTTGAGGTGTGGTGTGGTGTGGTGAGGTGTGGTGTGGTGAAGTGTAGTGTGGTGAGGTGTGGTGTGGTGTGGTGTGATGTAGTCTGGTGTGGTGAGGTGTGGTGAGGTGTAGTGTGGTGAAGTGTGGTGAGGTGTGGTGTGGTGAGGTGTGGTGTGGTGTGGTGTGGTGAGGTGTGGTGTGGTGTGGTGTGGTGTGGTGTGGTGTCGTGTGGTGTGGTGTGTTGAGGTGAGGTGTGGTGTGGTGTGGTGTGGTGTGTTGAGGTGTGGTGTGGTGTGGTGTGGTGTGGTGAGGTGTGGTGTCGTGTGGTGTGGTGTGTTGAGGTGAGGTGTGGTGTGGTGTGGTGTGGTGTGTTGAGGTGTGGTGTGGTGTGGTGAGGTGTGGTGTGGTGAAGTGTAGTGTGGTGAGGTGTGGTGTTGTGTGGTGTGGTGTGGTGTGATGTGGTGTGGTGTGGTGAGGTGTGGTGAGGTGTAGTGTGGTGAAGTGTGGTGAGGTGTGGTGTGGTGAGGTGTGGTGTGGTGTGGTGTGTTGTGGTGAGGTGTGGTGTGGTGTGGTGTGTTGTGGTGAGGTGTGGTGTGGTGTGGTGTGTTGTGGTGTGGTGTGGTGAGGTGTGGTGAGGTGTGGTGTGGTGTGGTGTGGTGAGGTGTGGTGAAGTGTAGTGTGGTGAGGTGTGGTGTGGTGAGGTGTGGTGTGGTGTGATGTGGTGTGGTGTGGTGTGGTGAGGTGTGGTGTGGTGTGGTGAAGTGTGGTGAGGTGTGGTGTAGTGTGGTGAGGTGAGGTGTGGTGTGGTGTGGTGTGGTGAGGTGAAGTGTGGTGTGGTGTGGTGTGGTGTGGTGAGGTGTGGTGTGGTGAAGTGTGGTGTGGTGAGGTGTGGTGTGGTGTGGTGTGGTGTGGTGTGGTGTGGTGAAGTGTGGTGTGGTGTGGTGAGGTGTGGTGTGGTGTGATGTGGTGAAGTGTAGTGTGGTGAGGTGTGGTGTGGTGTGGTGTGGTGTGGTGTGGTGAGGTGTGGTGAGGTGTGGTGTGGTGTGGTGTGGTGTGGTGTGGTGTGGTGTGGTGAGGTGTGGTGTGGTGTGGTGTGGTGTGGTGTGGTGTGGTGAGGTGTGGTGTGGTGTGGTGTGGTGTGTTGAGGTGAGGTGTGGTGTGGTGTGGTGTGTTGAGGTGTGGTGTGGTGTGGTGAGGTGTGGTGTGGTGTAGTGTGGTGTGATGTAGTGTGGTGTGGTGAGGTGTGGTGAGGTGTAGTGTGGTGAAGTGTGGTGAGGTGTGGTGTGATGAGGTGTGGTGTGGTGTGGTGTGGTGAGGTGTGGTGTGGTGTGGTGTGGTGTGGTGAGGTGTGGTGTGGTGTGGTGTGGTGAGGTGTGGTGTGGTGTGGTGTGGTGTGTTGAGGTGAGGTGTGGTGTGGTGTGGTGTGGTGTGTTGAGGTGTGGTGTGGTGTGGTGAGGTGTGGTGTGGTGAAGTGTAGTGTGGTGAGGTGTGGTGTGGTGTGGTGTGATGTGGTGTGGTGTGGTGAGGTGTGGTGAGGTGTAGTGTGGTGAAGTGTGGTGAGGTGTGGTGTGGTGAGGTGTGGTGTGGTGTGTTGTGGTGAGGTGTGGTGTGGTGTGGTGTGCTGTGTTGTGGTTGAGGTGTGGTGTGGTGTGTTGTGGTGTGGTGTGGTGAGGTGTGGTGAGGTGTGGTGTGGTGTGGTGTGGTGTGGTGAGGTGTGGTGAAGTGTAGTGTGGTGAGGTGTGGTGTGGTGAGGTGTGGTGTGGTGTGATGTGGTGTGGTGTGGTGAAGTGTGGTGTGGTGTGGTGAGGTGTGGTGTGGTGAGGTGTGGTGTAATGTGGTGAGGTGAGGTGTGGTGTGGTGTGGTGTGGTGAGGTGTGGTGTGGTGAAGTGTGGTGTGGTGAGGTGTGGTGTGGTGTGGTGTGGTGTGGTGTGGTTAAGTGTGGTGTGGTGTGGTGAGGTGTGGTGAGGTGTGGTGAGGTGTGGTGTGATGTGATGTGGTTAAGTGTAGTGTGGTGAGGTGTGGTGTGGTGTGGTGGGATGTTGTGTGGTGAGGTGTGGTGTGGTGTGGTGTGGTGAGGTGTGGTGTGGTGTGGTGAGGTGTGGTGAGGTGTGGTGAGGTGTGGTGTGGTGTGGTGTGATGTGGTGAGGTGTGGTGTTATGTGGTGTGATGTTGTTTGGTGTGGTGTGGTGGGATGTTGTGTGGTGAGATGTGGTGTGGTGTGGTGTGATGTGGTGAGGTGTGGTGTTATGTGGTGTGATGTTGTTTGGTGTGATGTGGTGAGGTGTGGTATTATGTGGTGTAGTTTTTTAAGGATAATATGCTAATTAGCTGAAATGGGGGAACTTTTATTAATGATATTCATCGTAGAAAACTGAATAAATTAAACTTATAATTTTTTAACTAACATGAATTCATTATTCAACGCTTATGAAATTATTTTTTCTTTTCAATGAATACAATTTTAATAATATATGAGCTATTAAAAAGTAATTAACACACACACAAACACATTTACACACACATACACACACGCACACAAACACACACACACATACAAATACACACACACATACAAACACACACATACAAACACACATGAAGACATCTTGTGGGTCACCTTGACATTCCTGGCTTGTGTGGTCCAGAAGAGGAGTGACTTGGTGCATTCCTCCAAGATGGCTGCCTTCTCTCGCACCTGAGCGGAGGGAGACTGCCTTCATGGGTCATCATCAAGCATCCTCCTCCAAACACTGGCAGCCTGGCTGTCTCACGAAGACAATCGAGTAAACCGCCTTTGAACGAGAAGCCGTCACAAGCGCAGATGAAATCATTGCGCCTAATGATTAGTATGAGAAGGAAGGGGTGGTCGCCAAGACGTGCCTTGATGCTGAGTGCTCAACTAAGAGCTGGCCAGGGCCAACGTCGCCTCTTTGAGAAGCAGTTGCACTGGAAAGCGCCATCGACTTTGCCATCGGAGAGTCAGTCGCACCTGAGACATGCACACCACCACCAGCACCACTACCACCACTACTGCAGGATGGCACGCACCTGAGACATGCACACCACCAGCACCAGCACCAGCACTACTGCAGGATGGCACGCACCTGAGACATGCACACCACCAGCACCAGCACTACTGCAGGATGGCACGCACCTGAGACATGTACACCACCAGCACCAGCACCAGCACTACTGCAGGATGGCACGCACCTGAGACATGCACACCACCAGCACCAGCACCAGCACTACTGCAGGATGGTACGCACCTGAGACATGCACACCACCAGCACCAGCACCAGCACTACTGCAGGATGGCACGCACCTGAGACATGTACACCACCAGCACCAGCACCAGCACTACTGCAGGATGGCACGCACCTGAGACATGCACACCACCAGCACCAGCACCAGCACTACTGCAGGATGGCACGCACCTGAGACATGCACACCACCAGCACCAGCACTACTGCAGGATGGCACGCACCTGAGACATGCACACCACCAGCACCAGCACTACTGCAGGATGACACGCACCTGAGACATGCACACCGCCAGCACCAGCACCAGCACTACTGCAGGATGACACGCACCTGAGACATGCACACCACCAGCACCAGCACCAGCACTACTGCAGGATGACACGCACCTGAGACATGCACACCACCAGCACCAGCACCAGCACTACTGCAGGATGGCACGCACCTGAGACATGCACACCACCAGCACCAGCACCAGCACTACTGCAGGATGGTACGCACCTGAGACATGCACACCACCAGCACCAGCACCAGCACTACTGCAGGATGGCACGCACCTGAGACATGCACACCACCAGCACCAGCACCAGCACTACTGCAGGATGGCACGCACCTGAGACATGCACACCACCAGCACCAGCACCAGCACTACTGCAGGATGGCACGCACCTGAGACATGCACACCACCAGCACCAGCACCAGCACTACTGCAGGATGGCACGCACCTGGGTGATCATGCTGGTTTGCACAGTGAGCAAGAGGTGCCCCTCCAACATGTGGATCTTCCTGCTCATCATCTGCATGTTCAACTCCTGTCGTCATGATGATAATGATGATGATAAAACTGATGATGGTGACGCTGATGACGACAATAATGATGATGATTATGATGATGAAAATGGTGATGATGGTGACGCTGATGACGACAATAATGATGATGATTATGATGATGAAAATGGTGATGATGGTGAAGCTGATAATGAAGGATGAAGCTGATGGTGATGATGATGACGACAATGATGATGATGATGATGATGATGATGATGATGATGATGATGATGATGATGATGATGATGATGATGATGATGATGATGATGATGATGATGATGATGATGATGATGATGATGATGATGATGATGATGATGACAATGATGATGATGATGATGATGATGATGACGACAATGATGATGATGATGATGATGAAGCTGATAATGAAGGATGAAGCTGATGATGCTTATGTTGATGATGATGATGATGATGATGATGATGATGACAATGATGATGATGATGATGATGATGATGATGATGATGATGATGATGATGATGATGATGATGATGATGATGATGATGATGATGATGATGATGATGATGATGATGATGATGATGATGACGACAATGATGATGATGATGATGATGATGATGATGATGATGATGATGATGATGATGATGACGACAATGATGATGATGATGATGATGATAATGATTAGAATGATGATGATGAGAATGATGATGATGATGATGATGAAGCTGATAATGAAGGATGAAGCTGATGATGCTGATGTTGATGATGATGATAATGATGATGGTGGTGGTGGCGGCTATGATGATGATGATGATGATGATGCCGACGGTAGATATGACAGTCACCACAATGGAGAATAATATTAACGTGGCGCAAACCTGGACGAGCTTCATAAACACTCGCTTATGGAAAAAGAAATAATCATAATAATAATAAATGAATAAAGAAAGAAACAGGAATAATTAAATAATTTAATATAATATATATATTTTTGTATATTCATGGACACATATGGGGAGCATAGATGGTAGACGTCGGACTTGCAACTCAAAGGTTGCCTGTTCGAATCCCTGAAGAGCAACCGTGAACTACATATACCTAGTGTATGTGATGCGGTGTTTGCGACGTATGCATTGAGAAATGTGTACGTCGTGTGGAGTGGTGCATCTGGTGCATAAGGACCCTTAATAATTGTTTTTTCAATATACTGAATTGGAGATATGTGTTCTACTGATTACCAAAAACTCTAAATTGATAAAATCTCCTTATTTTGTGAAGCATGCCGGGAGATCTGATTTAATGACGGTTTGTCCACTTATTCATGTTTTTATTTGTCATTTTGAAAAGGTTCAAATAAAAATACTATATTATCGAAAGTCAGATACGAATATTTTTATTGTTTGCCATAACTACAACTATAGACATTTTAGTTGTTAAAACTTATGTCTAAACTAAGGGCCAAAAAAACAATTATTTTTTCTAAAAGTGATGGTGTATGAACATAAAGGGTGTACGAAATACCTAGTATTTTACGGTAGTAAGTTATTGTGATTGGTCGAACAAGTACATATTCAGGGAACGGCTGAATGTCGCGGTCGAGCTCGGGGATTTGAGTCTATTGGGAAGACTATTCCAAAGAGTCGGCGCTGCGACAAAAAAGCTTCTTGCACCTGCATACTTGAGTTTGTAGCTCAGTGGAACTACATCTCTTGACCTAGCAGACCGGAGTCTTTCCCTCTGGGGAAGACTTGCTCTCATGACAATGCTACTCGACAAATAATCTGGGCACTCATTGGACAGACACTTTGTCGAGATAAGCTCCTAGGTCTCTGACGTTTTCAGAAGGAATTATCTCGTTCTGACAAATGCGAACTGGATCTTTGGGAGTGTGAGTAGAGTTTTGATGGGAAGAGAGCCAGATAACTTCAGTTTTGCTGGAGTTAAGTTTCAGTTGATTGGCACCCATCCAAGCAGCAATTTCATCAATGCATGATGACACCCTTTCTTGCAGGTCAGCCTGATGACCTTTAATGCAATGACCGTAAATCTGGGTGTCATCAGCGTACTGATGAAAAGCGAGCTCATGTCTAGCTGCTATTCTTTCCAAATCTCCAGTGTACAAAGAGAACAGTAAAGGACCAAGGACTGAACCTTGGGGGACTCCTACAGCGGAAACCGACGTAGTTGATTTTGTCCCACTACAGCGGATGTCAAAACTTCTCTCACTCAATTAGTCCCTAAACCATTCTAGCGCAGAGTCAGAGAAACCATAGGAGATGTTCAGTCGTCGGAGCAGTGTTGCGTGATCTACCAGATCGAAAGCTGCCGAGTAGCAAAAAACCAAGACCCTTGCATGGTTTAAATGGTTTTGCTACCCACTTCTCTTTTAACCCCGCCCCCCTCAACCACCACCCTATTCAACCACCATCCCTTTCATACACCACCCCTCTCAACCACCACCCCTTTCAACCACCACCTCATTCAACCACCACCCCTCTCAACCACCTCCCCTCTCAACCACCACCCCTCTCAACCGCCACCCCTCTCTCCCTCCCCCTATCTGACGTCACCTTGATGAAGAGGAACTTCATCTTCTGCAACTTCATCCTCTCCAACTTCTCGCTCTCCTCTCGGATCTTCCCGAACGTCGACTTCGCCAGCTTGCAGTTCCCGTCAATCACAATGCTTATCATAACAATGCTAATAACAATGATAATTATTATTAATAATACTTTTATATGTATAATAATAATAGTTATTATTATTATTCTAATTGATGTTATAATTTTTATATTAAATATTATTATTTTTTAATGATTTTATTATAAATATTCTTATTGATAGCCACTACACAACCAAGCCAACGCAACACAAGCCACCACCACACACAAGCCACCACCACACACAAGCCACCTCCACCACCACACAAGCCACCACCACACCCAAGCCACCACCACACACACAAGCCACCACCACACACAAGCCACCACCACACACACAAGCCACCACACACATAAGCCACCACCACACACACAAGCCACCACCACACACAAGTCACCACCACACACAAGCCACCACCACACACACAAGCCACCACCAGACACAAGTCACCACCACACAAAAGACACCACCATACACAAGCCACCACACAAGCCACCTCTACCCCACACAAGCCACCGCCACACACAAGCCACCACCACCACACAAGCCACCACCACCACACAAGCCACCACCACCACACAAGCTACCACCACACACACAAGCCACCACCACACACAAGCCACCACCACACACAAGTCACCACCACACACACAAGACAACCACACACATAAGCCACCACCACACAAACAAGCCACCACCACACACAAGTCACCACCACACACAAGCCACCACCACACACACAAGCCACCACCAGACACAAGTCACCACCACACAAAAGACACCACCATACACAAGCCACCACACAAGCCACCTCCACCCCACACAAGCCACCGCCACACACAAGCCACCACCACCACACAAGCCACCACCACCACACAAGCCACCACCACCACACAAGCTACCACCACACAAGCCACCACCACCACACAAGTCACCACCACACACAAGCCACCACCACCACACAAGCCACCTCCACCACACAAGTCACCACCACACACAAGCCACCACCACCACACAAGCCACCACCACCACACAAGCCACCACCACCACACAAGTCACCACCACAAACAAGCAACCACCACCACACAAGCCACCACCACACAAGCCACTACCACACAAGCCACCACCACCACACAAGCCACCACACAGACAAGCCACCACCACCACACAAGTCACCACCACACACAAGCCACCACCACCACACAAGCCACCACACACACAAGCCACCACACACATAAGCCACCACCACACACACAAGCCACCACCACACACAAGTCACCACCACACACAAGCCACCACACACACAAGCCACCACCACACACAAGCCACCTCCACCACCACACAAGCCACCACCACACCCAAGCCACCAACACACACACAAGCCACCACCACACACACAAGCCACCACACACATAAGCCACCACCACACACAAGTCACCACCACACAAAAGACACCACCATACACAAGCCACCACACAAGCCACCTCTACCACACACAAGCCACCGCCACACACAAGCCACCACCACCACACAAGCCAATACCACCACACAAGCCACCACCACCACACAAGCTACCACCACACAAGCCACCACCACCACACAAGTCACCACCACACACAAGCCACCACCACCACACAAGCCACCTCCACCACACAAGTCACCACCACACACAAGCCACCACCACCACACAAGCCACCACCACCGCACAAGCCACCACCACCACACAAATCACCACCACACAAAAGCAACCACCACCACACAAGCCACCACCACACAAGCCACCACACACACAAGCCACCACCACCACACAAGTCACCACCACACACAAGCCACCACCACCACACAAGCCACCACCACCACACAAGCCACCACCACCACACAAGCCACCACCACACAAGCCACCACCACACAAGCCACCACCACCACACAAGCCACCACACACACAAGCCACCACCACCACACAAGTCACCACCACACACAAGCCACCACCACCACACAAGCCACCACCACCACACAAGCCACCACCACCACACAAGCCACCAGCACACAAGCCACCACCACCACACAAGCCACCACCACCACACAAGCCACCACCACCACACAAGCCACCACCACACAAGCCACCACCACACAAGCCACCACCACCACACAAGCCACCACACAAGCCACCACACACAAGCCACCACCACTACACAAGCCACCACCACCACACAAGCCACCACCACACAAGCCACCACACAAGCCACCACACACAAGCCACCACCACTACACAAGCCACCACCACTACACAAGCCACTACCACACAAGCCACCACCACCACACAAGCCACCACCACACAAGCCACCACCACCACACAAAAGATACCACCACACACAAGCCACCACCACCACACAAGCCACCACACAAGCCACCACACACAAGCCACCACCACTACACAAGCCACCACCACCACACAAGCCACCAAACACACAAGCCACCACCACCACACAAGCCACCACCACCACACAAGTCACCAAACACACAAGCCACCACCACCACACAAGCCACCACACACAAGCCACCACCACACACACACAAGCCACCACCACACACAAGCCACCACACACAGCTATCTGCGTCAGCGCCATCTTCTTCTTCTCCATCTCTGCCTTCATCTGCAACTCCTTCTCGTAGTGCTTCTGTGGGCAGCAAGCAATCGACGTCATCACGTCTGCACCTAATCACCTGCACACCTCTTCGTCTCCTCTCCTCAAACTTCCATCCATTTATTCTGCAAGCACCTTCGTCAGCTCCCGCAGTTCGAAGTTCACCTTGTTCTTTTCCATCTCGTTGCGTCTGCATGCGTGCGTGCGTGCATCAATGGCGTCTCCCAACGAGCCACCAATCACTTTTCATATTGTGATATCTAACAGATATCTAAACTAAGAATGCTGCAAATATTCAACGAGCAACAACTACAACAGCACGAACAACAAATGGATGGTAACATGAATCATGAGTAGGAGGCGATGAAGGGTCAACGAGGCACCAGGGCTGAAGCACCTGTCACGAGCAGAACATCCTCCTCCCGCTGCAACTCTGCAAGGAAGCCTCAACCAGGGAGGCCCATCAAAGGGGAAGCAGCAGCAGTGGTCAGTCTGCTTCTGAAAAGACCAACGCACTGCGTGGAGACGTACAGAGGCAACTTATGAGGCATCAGCCTCTCCTGTGCAAGGTCATCGATGACCTCCAGTCGAAAGATTGGCATACTGAGAAGAACTAAACAGACCATACAGACATCTCGGTGGTTTCGAATGATTGAAATCAACGAAGCAGCTGTTTGTGCTGCAAGGCATCAAGAGTGGATTCCAAGGAGACCAACAAATGGGAGAGTCCTCCTGCAGGCAGTCAAGCCTGTGAGCGGGTGTGGCAGCAAGAGCGGCTCATGACACTGAAACACCTCAAGACGCCATTGAGAATGCCCCTTGCAAGATGCCATTGAGAATGCCCCTTGCAAGATGCCATTGAGAATGCCCCTTGCAAGACGCCATTGAGAATGCCCCTTGCAAGATGCCATTGAGAATGCCCCTTGCAAGATGCCATTGAGAATGCCCCTTGCAAGACGCCATTGAGAATGCCCCTTGCAAGACGCCATTGAGAATGCCCCTTGCAAGATGCCATTGAGAATGCCCCATGCAAGATGCCATTGAGAATGCCCCTTGCAAGACGCCATTGAGAATGCCCCTTGCAAGATGCCATTGAGAATGCCCCTTGCAAGATGCCATTGAGAATGCCCCTTGCAAGATGCCATTGAGAATGCCCCTTGCAAGATGCCATTGAGAAT